>PVJL010016023.1:0-12543 GCA_004026885.1 Lyroderma lyra
GGTGGGAGTGCAAACTGGTACAACCACTGTGGAAGGCAGTGTGGAGGTTCCTCAGGAAATTGGGAATGGAGCTACCATTTGACCCAGCAATCCCCCTTCTGGGGATCTACCCAAAGAACTTGAAAACCTTTGTCCGCAAAGACTTATGTACCCCAATGTTCATAGCAGCGCTGTTCACAGTGGCCAAAACATGGAAACAACCAAAGTGCCCTGCGACAGATGACTGAATAAAGAAGCTGTGGTACATTTACACAATGGAATATTACTCAGCTGTAAGAAAAGATGAAATATTGACATTTGCGACAAAAATGGATGGACCTGGAGATCATCATGCTAAGTGAAATAAGCCAGACAGAAAAAACAAAGAACTGCATGATTTCACTCATATGCGGAATATAAAACTGAAAGCAAAGAAAAAAAGAAATGAACAAACAAATAACCCATGGACACAATCAATAGTTTAAAGTTCATTTGGGGATGAGTGGGTTAGGGAGGGGCGAAAGGGGAGGGGGTGGGAGAGGAGGGGGGATGCTAAATATAAGGTGATGGAAAGAGAAGTCACATTAGGTGGTGAACTTATTATACATCAAGTTGACAATGCACTGTAGAATTGTATGCCTGAAACCTATGTAATCCTTGCTAACAGATGTCACCCCAATAAGTCTACCAATAAAAATGAATTAAAAAAAAAGAAGAAAGATAACATAAGTAGAAAGATATATATTCAAATATGTATAGTAAGCATGGTTTGTAATAGGGATTTATTTATTAAAAAGTTATTTTTAAATGAATTATATTGAAGTGAAATACTTCAAAATTGTTAAAAGTGATTCAGGGTTGTATTTATTATGTATTATTAAGGTGAAAACAAATTTAATGTACATACAGTAATAGTATGAGAAGATCACTGTTTTGCACAATCCCAGAAGCACTATTCACATATAATGCAATGTAATTGGTGTCCTGGTATACAGCTATGCTACAGGGTTAAGGTCAAGAGCTCTGGATCCAAACAGTTTGGGTTCATTTATTTTCTACCTATGTATCCATGTTTGACACATGTAAACCAATGCACTTTATTTTTACCTCATGGGATTGATGTGGAGATTAAATGAGCTAATTCAAATACACATCAAATCTCATGCTTGACACCCATAGGTGTAAGTTAATTATTATTTTTATTCTTCATTGTAAACCCCTTGTAAATTTTCTTTTGCTCTTTACTATACTTTTTTATATAATTGGTTCTTAATATTTTTGGATAATTTTAACTAAAAATTAATTCAAGTATAAATGTTCATATATTGAGAGAAGAAATTTTGACACATACACCAAAATGTTAACAGTGGTTATCACTATTATATAGAATTTTATGTTTTTCTCTATACTTGTATTTTTATGAAGTTTTAAGTTTTATCAATTATTATATAAAATGTATAGTAAAACAATGAGATACCACTACATTTCCCCTCATGTACACTTACTCTTTAGCACAGCAGTTTCATTCATAGGTGTTTCTCCAAAGAAATGGAAACAATTGTTCTAAAAAACGTATAAAACTATATTCATAGCAGCTTTATTCACAACAGGTACAAAGTGGAAATAAGCTAGTTGCTCATCAGTAAGAGAATAAATAAACAAACTGTGGTACATCATTCACACAGTAAAGTACTACTTAGCAAGAAAAAGGAATGAACTACTGAGAATGCAACAGCATAATCTATCTATATTATCTATCAATCTATCTGTCTATCTACCTATCTGGCTATCCAGTTTTCATTTATCTATCTTTGGAATGATCTATCATATATCTATTTGCTAAGCAAAACTATTTATAATACATATATGGTAAAATATCATTTACATCAAGATTTATAACAAAAGAAAAACAATCAGTCGTGAAAAAACTGAAAACAATGGTTATTTCATGGGTAGGCTGACCAGACATACCATTTTAAACATGATGCAAAACAACATTACTCTCTCCTTTGAAGTAGTACATATGGTCAGCCAACTGATACCTTGAATTTAGCTCAGTGATGTTAGGCTGACCATATGTACCATTCTGTCATGTTTAAAATGGTATGTCTAATGAGCCAATAATGAAAAATGGGCAAGGCATTACTGGGAAGGTAAGTGGGAAATTTTCTGGGGTTGTGGTAAACTTCTGTATCTTGATTGGTTTCTGCATTATACAGGTATATGAATTTTTTTAATGCATACAGGCAGCATATGTACACTTATGATTTGTGTTGTTCATTTTATGTAAATGTTACCACAAAAAGAAAATAACTTTATGAATATTGAATATGTTAATGTGCATGCTGAAGTATTTAGCAGAAAGTACACTGATGAATTTAAGGATTAGTAGATACATGGTAGATTCTTGAAAAAACAAACATAGTAAAAGGTTAATGTTAGAATCTCTGTGGGGTGTGGGTATAATTTTTCTTTAACAATTTCAATCTTGTGTTTGAAAAATACCACCATAATATAATGTTAGATATAAATGTGCAGTAAATTCATAAAAAAGTAATGTTGATCATTAATTCTAGACTGAAATTAAATACATTTAAGTTGTGACAGAATTAGGGACATAAATAGCCTCTTGTGATGTAGGATGGCATTGGTGAAGGGAAAGGGATTATTGCAGAGGAGGTATGTTTAGAGTTATGGTTTTGGCTCTTTAATCCTTGACTAATATAAAATAACTTTAGTCAGTGTAGAACCTGAGGAACAACTAAAGTAGTTAAAACAAATTTAGTTGTGGTTTTTTGTTTGTTTGTTTGTTTTGTTTTTTTGTTTTGTTTTGCTTTGTTTTAGTGAAACAAAGAGATAGTTTATTGAAGAGAAAGTACACTCCAAAGAGGTAGGAGTGGGCTCGAGCAAGGAGAGTGGCTCAAGAGCCACAAATTTAGTTTTATGTAAAATTATATACCTGGAAAAAAAGTATTTTTGGTGCCTCAAAGGAGATTTGATTTGTCTAAATGATTTGACACTTGTTTTTGTCCAACATATAAATATGTTTTTATTATTTATTCATAAATAAGTGCATAGCATTTAAGGGTTAACTTATTCTAAATAAATACATGTTTCTTATTTCTTAGTATAGAGTGACTGAATCTGTGAAGTTCAAGGGCATTGAGGAACTCGTTGGTCAGTTTTGCAGAGATTGAAATGTTGCTTCAAGGGCAATTGATATTTAACAGGAAACATGAATTTGGCCTTCCTACAGGGAGAGGTACAAAACACTCATAATTTAGTATTAAAAAAATTGTGCATTTATTCTTATTTCCTTAAATTTCAGTCACCTTCAAAATACTATTTGATGCATTGTACCTAGTGAGATAGTTTTTCCACTACTAAAACTGTTTTTGAACTCATCAATTTTGATGCCTCTTAGTGGTTCTGCTATTTTTTTGTTTCACCTCTTTCTCATTGGCTAAATGTTTCTCTTTGAATTTTTTCATCCAAGGAAACAAAAATCTGTCACTTGGGGTGAGATTGGATGAATTGGAAGCGGGGTGGGCACAGGGGTCATGCCTAGGCTGATCATACATACCATTTTAAACTAGACAGTACCATTTTTTTTGTATTTTTGACTTTGTCACTTTCTTATAAATGTCAATTTTGTCCCATTTTTAATTTTTTGTAAAAAAACTGAATGCAGGTTGTTTATTTATCATAAGTCTTTATGCTAACCAATGCCTTCAGTAACACTATTAGTATGATAAAAAAGGAAGTTCCATTTACTTTTTTCAGTCAGGGCCAGGCTTTTTGAGCTAGTGATAATCAGCTGACCCCTTGCTTGCCTGCAGTGGCAGGAAATTCAAGGGACATTCAACATATGAAAAGGTCAATTATAGGCATTGGTTGTGGACACACATTATACAAAACTGCTTCCAAGGTACTGTTGACTGTTTACCAATTGATATTAAATGTTTTGCAGTGAAAGTACACAAATACATCAATATTTACAGTTAACAATTGAACAACTGAAAAACTTTTGTGACTTTGCAGCAGTTACACTACATTATTAGAGCATGGAAATACAAGAGTATTGTCCTTGGGTCCATCAACTGACAGAATTTTAAGCATATTTAATGGGCTTAGTTATTTTTTTTCTCAAGAAAAATGCCCTGTTATGTTGTGAAAATGTTTTGAAAATCTGTGCTTGAAATCGTGGTTGTCATTTGCAAGAGATCAAGTGTCCACGTTCCAAAATTAGTTTAGTTTAATTGAAAAAGATAGTATTTCAGCTACTTTTCCTATTTCAGCTACAGAAGTACCATAAAGACTGAAAATCTTGTAAACAATTTAAAGTCTAGAAAAAGTGAAGTGTTTGTAACTATTGATGTCAAAAAACAACTGAAAATATTAGCAGATTCAGGAGAAATTATTGAAGTTAAGTTTTTTGAAGTAGTTGAGAATTTCTATGAAACCAGCTTAGAATATATCAACAAGTAGAAGTGAAGCGTGGGAAACACTGAGAAATTCAAGTGGGCGTTACAAAGGAAGACACCTAGATGGAAAGGAATACAGGACAGCCTGAACAAGGAACTCATCACACACAGAAAAACAGAAGAAATTCATGTATTTGATCAGTGAATCCTCAAAATCTACAATTGTGAAGCAGTTGGATGCATGGAATGAAGAAACCATTTCTGTATCTGATAGGTGGGTAAAGATTTTTTTTTTTCTGAAATGAGTGAAAAATGCCGAGAGTTTGAAAACTTTTGTAATACTGTAGGGTTTATTCTTTGTCTTCTAGGAAGTACAGCACCTGTCCAAAGAATGTTTTCTGTTGTGAATAGCATGTGATCGAAGGAGAAATCTAGGTTAAGTGCTGAGACCATAAGGGTTAGTTATAAAACAGAATTGTGTCACGGAGTGTGAGAAGTTCTATGATGAGGTGTTGAAAGACCAAAATTTGCTGCATAAGATGAACTTCATCAGAGAAATATTTATAGTACAATTGTGGTGAAATACAGTCTCCCTCTATATCTACCTAGATTTTTGTTTGAGTTCTATCAGTGAAGAGTAATGGTTAGCTCAATATTTTCATGTAATAAAAACTTTTGTTATCATCTTACTTTTTCATGAATACAAAGTACTACATAAACTTGTCCCATTTTAGTCATCCCAATATCTCATTTTGTCTCAATGAAATGCGGTCAACCTAGTCATGCCATTTTTGATCCAAAACTGTGGAACACTCAGCACAGTTCCATTGTCATACTGCACATTGTTCATGTAAATCATCATCATGAGATTGGCAAATGCATGGAAAGAGTCTCCAAAAAAATTCACCGAAACCGAATGCAGCTTCTCACAACAATGCCAGTTGGTATACTCATTCAGAGGGGTTCCTAGACCACTCACCTAATGGGAGAAGCTGGACTGCAAGAGACCTGCCCTCCAGAAGATGATTCTGGTTTTTTTTTTTTTTTGTGAGGGAGTCTCCCTCCATATTTCTAGGGTTATTAATTTGTGAATTTTTTTTGAATAATGTAAACTTACATTGTAATTTTTAAAACCCCAAGATTAAATTAAATGATGTTAGCTTTCTGTATTAATTAGAATAAGGGAGTGTCAGTTTTCCTTAAGTGTTTTTTTTTTATTAACATAAATCTGGTTTTTAAATGAATTTCTTCACTAATTGAGATATGTTATCACAGACCTGGAATATACTTTTGAAAATTATTAAATAAACAATATCTTATAATAATTTTAATGCATTAGTTTTACATTCAGAATTCAATTTAGTTGACACTTTGTTTTCATTAGTCACAGAGAGATTAGGACTTCTCAGCACGAAGCAGTGCTTGATAGAGGAAAGGGGTGTTGGAGTAACTACCTCACTCATCCCTCAAATTTTTCAATTATGAAAAAGGGCTAAACTCACTAACATGGTTAGGACACTGTATTAAACAGGTAATTTTGTTTTCAGTAGATACCTAATCCGAAGCACTTTCTTTCTTGCTTTCTTTTGCTATAAAGTTTGCAGTTAGGCTTGACCATGTAAATGTTCTAGAAAAAAAAATTCTGTGGAGAAATGCTTCCGGAGAAGCTAATTTTTCCTTCATATAAAGGGGTCTTTTATTGATTTTTGTTGTCTCAGGAATCAGCACAAAACAAAACATTTTGACTTAAAACAGAAATCTGTACCCTAGAACTCTAGAAACTGTTGTAAATAACATTTATTAGAACAAAGCATATTATTATTAAACTTCTAAAATCAGACTGTTACATCCACTTAAATGTATTTAATGCAATCAATACAAGAGCAATTGTATATACCTTATTATCTATTTTTAAAAAGCAGGAAAATTACATTTTAATAATTAGAATTTTTTTTACCATTTTCTTTTCATACTTAAACTTGAATTTTAATTTCACTTCCCCATAGCATTTTATGCAAATATAATACATATTTATATCCAAATAGCTTTTACTGATTATTTTATTACATTTCCCTGCCATATATTTTGGAAAAAATATCATTATAGGCTCAAGAACTTATGCATGGTTTTCTGGATTATCTTAGCATTGCAGTTATAAGCACACAATCATCCAATCAACCTAAGCATAATAAATTGTTTGATAAAAATTATTAAACATAAAAAGTAAAATATACTTAGAATATATCCTTTAATAAAATGAATGAAACTGTGTCATTTCCCAAATAGTTCATACATATCCTTCAATATTACTTATTATTAGTATGCATCATAAAAAATATTCTTAAAACTTGGAAATGGGCAAAAGAGAGTACCAGGTGTCCATGGATTTTCTGATTCTGTAGTGGTATATGGAGTTAATAGCTTTCTGTTAACTAGGCTATTTTACAACTCGGTAGGGTCAAAAGTAAAAATTACAGAAAACTGATTTCAGTACATACAATTCCTGCCTAAAGCAATGACGAAGAATTTTCCCAGGTGAAGAATATAAATCTCAAACAGTGTTACCGAATTCCTCATTAATTAATGAGTTTAAAAAAATTGACAGATTGATGTTTATTTGTTATTTGGGAGGTATATTTTTTGTTTTAAAAATTATAATGGAACAAATGAAATACTCATCATCATGCTATTCTCATTTATTTTTCACAGATGTAAAAACTGAGAAAACTCATTTACACTTTTAAAAGATTTGTTTCAGCAATTTCTCTATTTTTTAACTCCTTTGAAATTAAATGTCAAATATCACATAGTAATGTATTATTATATTAATGTATTATTCATAAAAATAATAAATTTAATTTTAAAAATTATTGTTAGTGTTTGACTAGCCAGTAATATTAATTCTTTGATATTGCTAAAAGCAAATATTCCAAGAAATTATTACACTTGGAAAAAGATTTGTCACCCAGTCATTTGGCTGCCTCAGATGTTTTTACATCTAGAGGCAATCTGCCAAGACAGAAAAAGTACAGGCTAATATTTTTTCTTCTTTGCCTTTTACATCCTAGGTATATGAATTCAGAAAATGGTGTACATGTACTTTCAGAACTTGAAAACGAATTCTTTTTTCTTATGAAGAAAAAACTTTTCACAAATGTAGTTATCAGCATGTATTTTTATTTGGAATCTTATAATCAAGGGATAAAGCCCTTATAAGGACAATTCAAAGATCTACTATTGATAAGGATATTCTACATAGGAAATAAAAGACTAGCTATACAATCATTGTCTGGTTAGGTACAGAAAGAAAAAAATAGCTCAACATCTTCAGATTCTGGCTGATAGTTGAGAGTCAAAAGGAAGAATGGGAAATTAGCTTTATAGAGAATATCTGAATTCTATAAAATATTTTCAGAAAATATTTAAGAATTTCAACAGGAATGCTTTTTCTTCCAGGAAAAAAAATGTGATAACAGGTTCTTTTCTATCCAAGTCTGGTACTCTTCTTTTTCTTTTTTCTTTTACTTTCAGGCATTTCTTCCTGATAATGAGCTATGATATTGCAAGATGTTAACATTGGAAAACATGGAGTGAGGAATGCAAGTGAAATCTCTGTAGTTACTTTTGTAATTCTGTCAGTCTAAAATTAGTTTAAAATTAAAAGTTTTAAGTGAAGTCTTTGTGTACCCCCAAGTTTGTAGATATTTGCTATCAGACCCTACAGCAAAAAATATTGAAAAATAAATGAATACTTGTTTTCATATAATTTCTCACAGATAGTAAGTACATAGTAAATGTTTCATATTACTAATATCGAGTATCTACCATTGATATGTAGTTCTGTAGTACATCATACTATCTTATTATTAATTTTGAAATACTTTTTCTAGTGTGTATTTTAAATTTTGATACAGGAAATATGTTGTTTCCTTTTATGCTTTAGGATTATTTTGAAATAAATGTCTTATATTTGCAAATCTTTAATTAAGCAAAATTCTGCAGATACTATTAAAACATTTCTAGAATGGCCACAGATACATAAAGTATACATAAAGCATAGATAAGTATTTTTAGCATTGATTCTGAGTCTTCATTTACTCACCAAAATAATTATGAAGACAATTAGAGCAAGTATGCAACCAGCAAGCTTTTAAGTAGAAATCCATTTGTAGAAACAAAGCCATTTATAACAGGACATGGTCCTAGAGGTGTTTTGTAGTCAATCTTAAAAAAGATCTGATTTTTAACTTAACTATTTTGTAGGATATTGTTTTCATAACATACAGCATTTTTATTTAAGTGATTTCATCTTTATTCTGGATGAATTTGAATATGTCATTTGGTTTTTACTGAATACATTTGACATGTGACATTTGTGTAAGTTTAAGGTATAGATTGTGTTAACTTGATACATTTATATATTGCAATATTACCATTGTGATATTTATTGCATTACAAAATTATATTTTAATATTATTGTCTATATTCATTATACTGTGCATCAGATATCTGTGGCTTACTTACTACTTGTTATAAGTTTTGTACCTTTAAACACCTTCAGTCTTATCCTCATGCTCCAGCCCGTGATAACTACCATTTTAATCTGGTTTCTAGAGAATTGACTTTTTTAGATCCAACATGTAAGTGATGTCATAAAGTACTGGTCTATGTCTGGCTTATCTTCCTTAGCATAATCTGCTCAGGATCCATCTATATTTGTTGCAAATGGCAGAATAACCTCCTTTTTTATGTCTGAATAGTCTATTACATAAATGAAGCACAATTTTTTCATGTGTTTAACTTTTTTTTATTGTAAGACTTATTGGGGTGACATTGGTTAGCAAGAATTGCATAGGTTCCAGGTGTACAGTTCTACAGTGCATCGTCTATTTGCTTCATTATATGTTCACCACCCAGTGTGAGTTCTCTTTCCATCACCATATATTAGGCTCCCCCTCCTTCTCCCATCCCCTTCCTACTTGCCCCCAGGTAACCATTAAATTATTGACTGTATCCTTGAGACTTTTGTTTTTTTATTTGTTTGTTTTTTCCTTTGTTGCTTTCAGTTTTATATTCCACATGAGTGAAGTCATACGGTTCTTGATTTTTTTCTGTCTGGCTTATTTTTGCTTAGCATGATGTGATGTTCTCCAGGTCCAACCATTTTGTTGCAAATGGCAGTATTTCATCTTTTCTTATAGCTGAGTAATACTCCATTGTGCACAAGTGCCACAGCTTCTTTATCCAGTTATCTATTGAAGGACACTTCGGTTGCTTCCACGTCTTGGCCACCATGAACAGTGCTGCAATAAACACTGGGGTACATAAGTCTTTACAGACAAAGGTTTTTAAATCTGCTGGATAGATCCCAGAAGGGCGATTGCCAGGTCATATGTTAACTCCATTCCTAGTTTTCTGAGGAGCCTCCACACCGCCTTCCACAGTGGTTGTACCAGTTTGCACTCCCACTAGCAGTGTACCAGAGTCCCTTTTTCTCCGCATCCTCTCCAGCATTTGTTACTCCTGCACTTGGTAATAGCCATTCTAACAGGTGTGAGGTGATATCTCATTGTGGTTTTGATTGCATTTCCCTGATAGCTAGCTAATGAGGTTGAGCACTTTTTCATATGTCTGTTGGCCATTTGTATATCTTTGTGGGAGAAGTTCAGGTCCTCTGCCCACTTTTTAATGGGGTTGTTTGGTTTTGGTTTTGAGTCATACTAGTTCTTTACATGTTTTACATATTAGACCCTTATTAGATCTGTTTTTTTAAATATTTTCTCCCACTAGGTTGGCTGTCCCTTTGCTTTGTTGATGGTTTCTTTAGCTGTGCAGAGTGTTTTCATTTAATGTAGTCCCATTCATTTTTTTCTTCTACTTCCGTAACCTTTGTGGTCAGGTTCATGAAGTCTTCCTTGAGCCTGAGTCCTATAAGTTTAATACCTATGTTTTCTTCTATACAGTTTATTGTTTCAGGTTCTATGTGGAGGTCTTTAATCCATTTTGAATTAATTTTAGCATATGGTGATATTTCACAGCTCAGATTCATTCTTTTGCATATGTTTTTCCACTTCCAAGCACCATTTACTGAAGAGGCTTTCTTTTCCCCATTGTATATTTTTTGCTCCTTTATTTACAATTATTTGTCCATATATCTGTGGATTTACTTCTGGGATTTTTATTCTATTCCATTGGTCTTTATGTCTGTTTTTCCTGCCAATATGAAGCTGTTTTGATTATTGATGCTTTGTAGTATAAATTGAAATTGAGGTCTGTGATACCAACATCCTTATTCTTTTTTTTAAATTCATTTTTATTGTTACACTTATTGGGGTGACATCTGTTAGCAAGGATTACATAGGTTTCAGGCATACAATTCTACAGTGCATTGTCAACTTGATTTATAATAAATTCACCACCTAATGTGACTTCTCTTTCCATCACCTTATATTAAGCTTCCCCCAGTCCTCTCCCAACCCCTCCACTTTCCACTCTCCGGATTTGAGGTTTTTTGTGGTTCCATGCAAAGCTGATAATATTTTTATCTATTTCATGAAGGTAATGTTTGTGGGGTTTTTTATGGGAATTGCAATAAATCTGCATATAGCTTTATGTAATATGGCCATTTTAAGAATGTTAAGAATTTTCATCCACGAATATGGAATATCTCTATTTATGTCCTCTTCAATTTCTTTCAAAAATGCCTTATAGTTTTTCGTGTATAATTTCATCACATTCTTTTTTTTTCATTTTTATTGTTAGACTTATTGGGGTGACATCTGTTATCAAGGATTGCATTCCTGAAACCTATGTATGCCTGAAACCTATGGCATACAATTCTACAGTGCATTGTCAATTTCAGGTATAATAAGTTCACCACATAATGTGACTTCTCTTTCCATCACCTTATATTTACCTTCCCCCCCTCCTCTCCCACCCCCTCCCCTTTCTCCCCTCCCTAAACCACTCGTCCCCAAATAAACATTAAACTATTTATTGTGTCCATGGGTTTTTTGTTTGTTCATTTCTTTTTTCTTTGCTTTCAGTTTTATATTCCGCATATGAGTGAAATCATGCAGTTCTTTGTTTTTTCTGTCTGGCTTATTTCACTTAGCATGATGATCTCCAGGTCCATCCATTTTTGTCGCAAATGTCAATATTTCATCTTTTCTTACAGCTGAGTAATATTCCATTGTGTATATGTACCACAGCTTCTTTATCCAGTCATCTGTCGCAGGGCACTTGGGTTGTTTCCATGTTTTGGCCACTGTGAACAGCACTGCAGTGAACATGGGGGAACATAAGTCTTTGCGGACCAAGGTTTTCAAGTTCTTTGGGCAGATCCCCAGAAGGGGGATTGCTGGGTCAAATGGTAGCTCCATTCCCAATTTTCTGAGGAACCTCCACACTGCCTTCCACAGTGGTTGTACCAGTTTGCACTCCCACCAGCAGCATACCAGAGTTCCTTTTTCTCCACATCCTCTCCAGCACTTGTTATTCCTTGTCTTGCTGATAATAGCCATTCTCACAGGTGTGAGGTGGTATCTCAATGTGGTTTTGATTTGCATTTCCCTGATAGCGAATGAGGATGAGCATTTTCTCATTTATCTGCTGGCCATTTGTATTTCCTCATGGGAGAAGTGTCTGTTTAGTTCTTCTGCCCACTTCTCAATTGGGTTGTTTGCTTTTTTGTTGTTAAGTCTTATTAGTTCTTTATATATTTTAGATATTAGACCCTTATCTGATGCGTTATTGGCAAATATTTTCTCCCATTCAGTTGGCTGTCTCTTTGCCTTGTTGATGGTTTCTTTTGCTGTGCAGAAGCTTTTTAGTTTGATATAGTCCGATTCATTTATTTTTGCTTTTACATCCCTTGTCTTTGAGGACAGGTTCATGAAGTGTTCCTTGAGTCCTAGGTCTACAAGTTTAGTACCAATGTCTTCTTCCATACAGTTTATTGTTGCAGGTCTTATATGAAGGTCTTTAATCCATTTTGAGTTAATTTTTGTATATGGAGCGAGTTCATAGCTCAGGTTCATGCTTTTGTATATGTTTTTCCAGTTTTCCCAGCACCACCTACTAAAGAGGCTGTCTTTTCCCATTGTATGTTTTTTGCTCCTTTATCGAAAATTATCTGTCA
>PVJL010016024.1:0-22257 GCA_004026885.1 Lyroderma lyra
AAAAAAAAGCACTGGTGTTGGCCCTGAAAATGAGGATATATTGCACCTACAGTTTTTAGTGTTTTATTACGTAACATTTGATACACATAAAACAATACATGTAATAAAAAATGTAAGTTATCGGGTAAAATTTTTTAAAATGAGCCTATCAAAAAACTTAAGTACAGAACCCTTACCAATCCCACTGCACCCACCTCTACAGTCTTTACTATCCTAATCCCAGCCTTTCTCCCAAAGAAGGGAATGACTATTTTGAATTATGTGTATTATTTTCTTGACATATTATAGATCTATCTATCTATCTATCTATCTCACACCAGGTGAATGTAGCCAGGCTTGTGGGACTTGTTTTTTTAACTCATACTGTTTTGTAGCCTAATTTATCACCTAATTAAACAAACGTGTTTTATGTCATAAAATTTTGTTCATACATTATTGTAAAAAGTATTCCATTATATGTTTGGACCATAATTTAACTAATTATGTTGTTATGTTAAATTATTAATAGTTAAACAGTAATTATACTAAATTAATATAATTTAACTAATTCAAAAAGCAGAGTTTTCTGTTATTTCCAATGTTGCTACAAAATCCTTGATGATGGTCTTTAATTACCAACTAAAGAAAATCTTGGACAACATCCTTGGTTATTTTCTTAGAATAATCCCTAGCCATAAAATTTGTATGTCAATAGTATGCTGATTATAAGGCTGTCACTCCGTATTAATGCTGGTGATATCACTAAGGTGATGAAGACTCTGCCTAATGGAGAAGTGATACCCAAGGAAGTTCAGGGTTAACAGAAACATGGAAACACTTTCCAGATCTGCTGACCTCAGAGAACTCCACTGTGCAGCAAACCCCACAGGGTTGTGCTGTCTGCTCTGACTCCAGTAGTTCAAGGTTAACGACAATAATCTGAATAATGGTGTCAGGGTGGGGATGGTCATTTGGGAGAGAATTCTCAAGGAAGAATTGATGGGCATGAAGAATCATAAACCAATCCAAGGAAAATTCACATTAGATTCAAGGGAACCATAGAAGCAGGCTAAAGCATTGCTCTGTGTTGTAAAGATGAAGGCCAGTTCAAGACAGGGGATTTATAAGGAGATTAGAACATGTACACTAAAAGTAGAAAGGAGGGTTCTAAATAAACCAGTGTCACAGCTCAATGTCATCCCACGGGCAGCCCGCCCCTCAGGGAGCCAAGAAGTGAAGACTTTACAAGGGGCAGGAGCCACCAACCTCAGCTTCAGGCCCAGAAAAGGAAGACGATGAGTCCTTTCTGAGAACAGAAGTACTTGATTAGAAAGGCAGACAAATGTCACATGCAGAGACCTTCTTCCTCAGAGGAGAATGGTTATCTCAGTCATTACCTACTTCTGCCGCGACAGATATTTAACAAACGGAAATATTATTTATATATTAATATATTTGTTGTTTTAAAAAATGATTTTAAAAAGCTCTTTCTGTTTTTCAGGAAGCATTTCTATTTTTCTAACTGATTCAATTATTTGAATACTGTGCCTAAAATCTTTACAATTGAAATTAGCATGGCTTCCTTTCTATCATGTCTGGAGATCAGAAATTGAATTTGTGTGTTAAGTAGATTGTCAATAATGCATTTCAAAAGGTCATAATGTCTAGACTTAAGCAAAACTATGTTTTTATATAAGGAATGTTTTCTTTTCTTGTCAAAAAAACATGCCAGTAGTTTCTTTCTGCTTCAGTTTGCTGCATTGTTCTTTAGCTATGTGAGGAAACTCTCTGCGAAGAACAGCTAAACAATAATAACAGTTACCGCTAACTGAGCATTTATTACATCTCAGGCACAGGTTAAGGCTTTTGTATGTATAAAACAGTTTAATCCTTTTAAAAACCCACTGAGGACGCTGTTGACACTTAACAGAAGAGTAAGCTGAAGGTTATTGAGGTCACCGAATAATAACAACCATCTTTAAAAAATATACCTGAGAGAAATGATTGCTCACCTCACCACCACTACAGCTTTCAATTAGGATTATGACCCAGGTTAGAAATGAAATCAAGCTCGTCTATTCTGGAACTCTGGATGGAGCCTTGAAGAATATGTCTATGAAAGTTTTCAGCTATAGGACTCACTATAAACTGAATGTATAGACTTTACAAGCTCTGTTAAGGTAGCTTTGTCTCTGTAAGTATTTCGTTTTGAATTTACAAAGAATTTTTGACCACCTACTGTATGCCAGGAACTATCCCAGTTGCTGAGAAAAGATAGATAAGGCATTGTCCTTACCTGAAAAGTGAGGAGAAGGCCACTGACCACAGTATTACAGCAATGCAGGGTGCTGGCTGCCCATTAGAATCATCTGGATAAAAAAAAATACCATGACTGGATGTCACATTCAGAAATTTTTATTTAAATGATCTTAGGTGAGGCCCAGTAATTTTTACAAGCTCTCCAAATGATTATGAAGTACAGCCAGGACTCACAATGACTGGAAATGAGACATGCATGGGGATGTCCAGGAGAGTTGACCTAGAATCTTCTGAGGAGGTTTGAGTTAGATTTGGAAGCACCGACGGGGATGTGCCAGGCGTTCCAGGACAGGGCTGAGAATGGAAGAGCATGGATGAGATGCCAATACACAACTGGGAAAGTGACTTTCATAAAGTGGCTAGAGAACTGAGTGGGTCAGAGCTAAATGGGTGATGAGGCTATACTGGTGACATGGGCAGGTAGAGGGGATGGTACACGGAGAAATCAGTCAAGGACTGTGTGCCGGACTGAAGAGAGAAAACTTCATTTTATAAGTGACAAATACCCATCAACAGTGTCACACAGTTGCCCACTGCAGTGTGTGAGGTGTATGTGTGTGTGTGTGTGTGTGTTGGGGAGGGTATATGTGTTTGGGGCGGGGAGGGAGGGTTGAAGAAGAAGGTCCCTATAGCAAGTGAGCCTGGATATAGAGTAAGAAACTAGTGAGGAGATTCTTACAACCCCTCTGGTGAGATTTTATTCAAGAAGAAGATAAAAGAGAATCCTTCATAATTTTTGTTTGTTTCCTTGGGATTACTGGCCAGTAAATTCACTCCATTAAAACAACAAGTAGATTTTTTTTTTCAGAACCTACAGACATTGATTGAGTGAGTCACTAGACAAACAGAGTTGAATAAGATAAATGTACACTCTGCCATCCTGTTTCTTACAATCTGGGGGTTAGGGTTATAGGGGTGAATTTTTCCGAAGATGTCTTTGAAGGAAAAACTTCAAGAAGTGAGGCAGGTTAAAAAAGGTACATAGGTTATAGAGGGATTTGGATCAGTGTAATGTGAGAATATTCCTGAATTGTTAAAGAGAAGTTAGAGATATTGGGACACCTAAAAAAACTTTTTATAATTGGTATCCTGGAGGTTAGTCATAATCTTCTATAAGATACTGCTTGTGGCCCATATCAAAGGCAGGATTCTTGGTTGAAGGGATTGTTAGATACATCCTAACATGAAATTTGTTATGTTCAGATTATTTGACTTTGCTAAATGTGGCATATACCACATAAGAAATTTAAGTTAACTGCAGTTGTCCCATCAGCCATAATTAGAAGGTATTTGTTAATTCAGCCCAATAACTATTACGAGTGTCCACATGACAGCACTTGGATACTGTATCAACTTTGACCAGACATCTCATTTTGAATGGGACAAGAAACAACGGCGCTGTCTTGTTTCAAGTGGTACATACTGTCAGCCTAGCTCACTGGGCTAAATTCAAGGTGTCAGTAGGCTGACCACACGTACCATTTGAAATAGGGCAGTACTGTTGTTTTCTGTCCCATTTAAAATGGGATGTCTGGTCAGCCCATATCAACTATTTCTAGTACCCTGTGACCCCATAGAACTATTATCCCTCAAGTGAACTAAAATATGCAGGAGACCTCATACTCCCAAGTATTATAAAACTAAACTTGAGTAATAAGGATGTGGATGATGGGTTTATTATGATTTAGTACCAAATAGGAATTTAAAATCTACTTATAAATATCCATTTGTATGTAAAAATCATTTTTTATTATAGTAAATAATGTTTTGACGTTAAATTAAATTAGTGGAAGATTGGGAGAAATATGGAATCAATCAGCAATTCCTTGCCTTTTTTTTTTTTTAACTCAAGCTCTAAAAGCTGATGAGGTGTTTTAATTATTTCGTTTCACATGTGGAAAGAATAAATCTGAAGGAAATAGCTTAAGATTCTTTCCAAGTTTGAATTACAAATTATCCCAGGACCCTGGAGAGAAGCAACAGCAAACATGATTGTAGGTGGTTCTTTCTCAGGTCAGCCTTCCGATCAATATCGAAAACAACCTTGAGGAACTAATTTTTTCCTTCTGCTGTTTCCCAGAGTTGAGGGAAGGTTAATCTTCCCTCTGATGGGTCTATTATTCATGTTATGTGGCTGGTGTCCCAGGCCCAAAACTTATGAAAGCTGCTTCAAATGGCCACCCCCACCTCAGCTGAGTCCTGTGGAATAAATGCCCCATTGCTCCTTTAGCTTTTAGAGACAGGTGATGGTGACTGTCCTTGTGTCCTGCCCATTGGCTTCTTCACACTCAGGAAGGCGGGAGTAGACACTTCTGCAGAGCTGGGAGCAGAGCCGGTTCATATGCCACCCATGGCAGGACTCCCATATCAGAGACAGCATTCTCTGACAATCTCTAACCCTAAGCTCTACTCTGGACCGGTTCTAACTCAAAGGAGAGAAGATCCACATGACAAGAATAACCACACGGAATAGAAGTGCTCCAAGAGACAAAAGAGAATGGCGGCCCAATCTAGTTGTATTGACAAATCCTTTAATTCTCTCCCATAAGCTCGCAGCCCCCATCGTACAATGGCCAATTCGATAGCCCTGAGAAATTCTTCCTATCTTTGATTCAGAGCCCGAAATGGAGATGTGAAGGGCAATCTGGAGCATCCCATAACTGAAACCCATTTCTAAAATCCCACAATTTATCCTAGTTGGCTTTAAGGAAAAAGCAACATGACAGACAAAATATTACTGAAATGGTGTCTAAATGGTGTTTGCCCCCATAAAAGGCAGTAGGAGACACAGAATTCCATAATCTAACTTGGTAAAGCCTTAGGAATTTTGTAGCATGGGAAAAACAAAACCCAAACCAGATGAGGATGTGCTGTGTTACTAAAGCTTGATCCAACTTCCACCCTTCGCCTTGGTCAGCAGGAGAGGTATGTTTTCGGTGGTGTTTCCTAAAAGTCTTCCACTCGGGAGACTTTTCCCCCATTGTATGGATTTCCACTGATGCTGAACCTTGGGCTTGGCACCTGAGCAACCCCCTCAGGCACTTAAATTGCAAAGGGAGAAGTCTCAGTCATCTCAGAATGGAGTGCAGTCGCAGAGGGATGGCTTCCCTGAGCCCCAGAGCCCCCGTAAACTGCTGGCTCTCGCTGTCTGCTGCTCTGCCTGAAGGATGCTCCTTCTGGCATCCACGTAGCCGGTCGTTCCCTCTGGCACAATGCAGCTTCTGCACCCACTGATGCCGGCAGCATTCTGCTGAGAAACAGGAGGAAAAGGGAACCCAGCAGCCCAATGACTGCATCATTTTTTAAAATACTAATTGACCTTGTCAAGATAATTACTGCAGATTCGGAGACATTGACTTTCCCTGGCAGGTTAGATGGAAAACTTACTGATTCTGGGGAGAACATACTAAGAAAAAAGTTTGCTAGGTTGAATGAGAAGCTTCAGGCTATCTTTAAGGCAAATACTTGTTATTCAGAAGTCATGAGGCTGAAGGACATACACTTACTTTAAATCTGGAAGAAAAATGTATACTCATGAGGTGGTGTTTTATATCAGAATCTCAAAGCAACACTCAGTCCTAAAATTCATCTTTAAAGACAATAGCATTATTTCTTAGCTATATCAGCTCAGTGATTCAGTCCTTCAAAATCCATTTATTGAGCATCTACTGTTTAAAGTGCTGTAATTAGATGATACATGCAAAGATGAATGACATACAGTGCCTGCCTTCAACAAGCTTATGCTATGAAAGGGAAGTGTTAGATTCATAAATGAATATAGTACAAAATGGAAAATTCTACAATGTCCAGAAGTCAGATAGAAATGTTAGGTTAAAATTTGGGAAAATCACACCTGAACACTTTGGAATCATTGGAACCAATAGTAATGTTGAAACTCTTGGGCAAAGTCACTCACATTTTTCAATAAGGCATAAACCATTTTTAAAAAATCTGATACAAACTATGACTTTTAGGTTAAGGTAGAATTTACCATAAATTAGTTTGTCATAGTAAAACGGTTACACCGGTGTTTGATTGTCAGATTACTTTGTCATCAGGTCAACGTTGGTTCATATGTTCAGTGCTCAGTCTGGAAATGGTCAAGGTCCAGAATGGAAAGCGGTCTGGAGGTCGTTGTCAACGATGGTTTGATTTTCTCATAGAGAAGTTTCTCTTGAAATAGTGTCCTATGCAACAGTTATCATAAATTAGTCAAGAAAGGAGACGATAATTTTGATCGTAGCAGACCAGCGGACAAAGCTGGGAGATATAGTTATTGTGTACAATGATCGAAAAAAGGCTCCCGAACACTCTCAGCCAGCTACAACCATGTGTTTGTTCGAACCGGGTAAAAGGCAATAGAGGAAGCAGCCGGGTTTGAGTCTAGAAAGTAAATGAATGTGCACGGGTGGCAGAGATGTGGCTGAAGGGCAGCAGGTGTAGACACGACCAACCTGGCAACGATAATTTCCTGTAAGCTTAGTATGAGCCAGCTATGTCCGGAGGCACCCCCTCCCCCACCATAAAAGAATAAGCACTTAGTCTGCGTTAGTAAAGAAAGACAATTTCAAATAAGGAAACTGAGCCCCACCGTGGCCTACGCTGGTTAGAAACTAGGCTTGGAATATTTTTTGCCGCACTTTCAGAAGCTCATGGGTAAACTTCATAGATCAAGGTTGGCAAAGGGAAATGAAAACTGTGATATAGAAAGAATGAGTGAATGAATGTGGCTTTCTGAGTCTAGAGAAGAGAGGCGATGGTGGGCAGTACGTAAGGATTACCTCGCAGTAAAGAAATAGTTGCCATGTGGGAAAAACATTAGGCATTCCGGGTAGCTCTGGTGGGCAAAAACGGACCCCAGGGAAAGGAGTCAGAGAGATAACTTCTAGCTCAATATAAAGAAAAATTTTGTAGCAGTTGGAGCCACCATAAAGAAGAACTTGTGGTCTTGAGAGATAGTAAACTCTTTGCCACTGAAAGCATTCAGAGGGCATATTTAACGGGGATATTAGTGTGAGATCATGTATCAGATAGAAAAACAGGACAAATGACTGTTAAAGTCCTTGATAACCTGGGGATTCTGTGAGTTTATGTACATGGTCCTGGAGAATTATCCTGTCTGTATTCAGCTAAACACCTGCATTCAATCACAGGAAATCACTTACTAACAAAATCAATGAAAAAAAAAAGAGACTTATTTGTATGTCAAAAAGTACACAATATAAGACCTACCTTGTCACTATGGCTCATACATAGACACCCAACAAGTATTTGTTGAATGAATGAACTCGGCTTATAGTACCAAACAAATAAAAACAAAACTGAGAGCTTTATGAATAATGCATTATTGGAGTCTGTTAATTCAATGCTACCAGCCACAGTTTTTGTCTGACTGCTTCTTGGACAAGGAGCAAAAATGACACATCTTGCTATCCTTGATATATCTTTCTTCACCTTTTTGCCTCACTTGATGACATCACCTTCCATCCTTCCTTTAGAAATTCAGTTCTAAACCTTTAAGCTCCAAACAACTCTCCTGCTTCTGAAAAGAATTTTCTGTCAGTCACTTAACCTTGCTGAGTGATAGACGGATCAGATGAACAACTTTCAGTCATTGTGTCACTTGACCAGACCTATGCATTTAAAGTCTTTGCCCATGATTGGGGCACAAAAGCTCCAGAAAGTAAACTCAGATCTCAGCAAGTAGGAGGATAAGGCAAAAGCTTAGAAAGGGCATTGGAGTGAATCAAATCTGAACCATCCCTGCCAATTTCTCAGTGGGGCAGAAAACTTCTAAATCATGGGATCTATAGCTACTGATGTTCTAAGAGAGTAAATAAATTCTGCTAGGGAAATAATGAACCATAACTACAATTCTACTTGTTTCACTATAGTAAAGGATAAATAAATAAAAATAAATCACATGATTTTTTTCAAGAGGGAAAAATTAAAACTAAGAAAATCCTTGAGAATCATCTCCTAACAAAAACCTACTACTATTATGTATCCCAGTAAATTGTGCTTTCCTTCCCCCCAATTTCTTTCTTTGTTTTTTTCTCTTTGTTTCTTTGTTTGTTTTATCTTTCTTTCTTTCTTTTCTCTAGCAGGGAGATTGGTATTGTTTATGTGTAGATGTGTGTATACACACATGCGTGCATGTGTGTTTGTCATTTGAACCTTTGCGATTAGAAATGAGAGTAGCAGAGGAGAGGGGAGCCCCTTTCAACAAGGCTAGTAGCCCTGAGGGTGAACATAATTCTATCCTTTGCACAGGGCTCAGTCTGAACTTTCTCAGCTCTCCCCACTTCCACGGGTAAGAAGGGCCAGTGTTTGGGTGAGTTGTGGCTGCTGGAAGCCTCTTTCTAGGTGTCAGGAGCTCAGACACATGTCTGTTTGATGCCTGTGACACCATCTGTCTCTGGCCCTTCTCTGGGTTCTCAAGATTTTCCTCCTTTTTGGAAGACGTCTCCACTCTCCAAACACTTTAGCCCAAGCATTTCCAACCTGCAGCCCAGGACGGCTTATGAGATTTCTTTGTGACTTTTTTTTTTTTTTTTTTGCTCTTCAGCTATTGTTAGTGTTAGTGTGTTTTATGTGTGACCCAAGACCATTCTTCTTCCAGCATGGCTCAGGGAAGCCAAAAGTTTGGATACCACTACTTCAGCCATTTCTCCTTTCGTTTTCTTTAGCTGCTGCACTCCCTCTTCTCCCAACTTGAATCAATCTGCTTCCCTTTCCTACCTTTGACCCAAGAGATTTAGATGCATGCTTTACATTTCCAGCTCATTTGTTGCTAGCTTAACTAATTTATTTTTATAACTCCTGCTTTCTGATATCCTAAATGCCTCCATGTGTCTCTATATTACTTCTACCTCTGCTAACATAGTTTCTGGAATCAAAAAGCGTATTGCAGTGCATGCTCTGCAATTAGATAAGATTTCACAATATTAATACCAGCCCCATCCTTGCATCTTCCAGGATTTCATGCATCCAGGAGAGAGAAATAGAATCGCAGGGCATCTCACAAATCACCTTTTGTAAATTCAAAGCATTAACACCACAGCACATCTGCTCTTGCAGCCCAGGCCCCTGGCCGCTGGGGAGTAACTGCTTTAAAGCAGGAGTCATCCCTTCCAGGCACACAGAAGCCCAGAGGAAGACAAGTCCGTGCCAGGTCTGGTGAGCGTGGAGATTTAGTCTTTGGTTTCAGGATAAACCCTGCTTCTTGTTCTCGGCTGCCTTACCCTAATGATCCTTAAAGTCATTGCCATTGAAAGGAGGAAGACATGAACTGAAATGAAAACATCAAATATCAGAAAGACTCAGCGACGGCCCACCCCCTCCCCGCACCAGCTGGGAGGTGGGCTGGCGAGGTATGCTGTTGACCTGGAGACTGAAATCTAATAACACAGACTGAGCCTGGAGCTTGCACCAGAGAGAGGAATAAAAAATTATGTAAAACTCAGGACATTGGAAATGGAAGGGGGAGCATGCCCACTGAGGCATTTTCTTGGCAGGTGGTCTGTCCTCTGCGTTAAGGGTTCTCTTTGATCGTGATCTTTTGATGACCTGCTTTTAGGAGCCAAGGCCACCTGTGAAGCCGCTGACAGAGAGCGAATAGCTGAAGAAGCAGAGAGGAAAATTTGTTTCAGTGAAAATGGGATCACGTCCAACAGTCCCACCAGGCCTTACTTCCCCAGGGACATGCCTGGCCATATGGCCTTGGCTGAGACACTGCTCATGCCACAACAAAAAGCACCTTGCTACTGAAGGCTGAGGCAGTGCCATCCCTGGACTACATTGGGGTTCAGAACTATGCTTTGCAAAAATGGGGTGACTTCTCTAGAGCTTGGAGAACTCTCTTCTGTTGACTCAAATCATGAACCTCTGGATGTCCAACCTGAGCTTTTTCTAAACTTAATGAAGCTGCTGTGAGGTCATATATGATGATACGTTTTTAAAATGGCTTTTGGATTTATATGCTCATCTGGGAGTCCTCGGCTTCCACATGAACCGTGGGGAGGAGGCTCTGGTTTCACGTTCTTCCCTCAAGGAGAATTAAGAGGCTGGGGGAAGAGTTTTAGCCGTGCCTGGGAAGGAGTCGGGAGGAGTGAGATGGGGTGGGGTAAGGTGGGGCAGAGCCTCATTTCCATTCCTTACTGTTTTTCCCAGGGTGTGAGGAAATCTGAACTTTTATATCTGAACCCTGTTTATTTTTGCTGCAGTAGTGCAGGCCACAAAATTGCAATCAGTCAGCCAACTTCCTTCCCTTTTTCCTTACAAGTAAAATGAGCTCATGAGCCATTATGAACGAAAAGATAGAAAGAAAAGCTCCTGGAACTACGAAGACATAGTTTCGTTACTGGTTCAGGCGTCAATAGAGAGATGGGGACATCTCTAGTTGTGAGAAAATGCGTCTTGTGGTGGCCTTCTCTCTCATTTCATACACGTGTAGAAACAGGGGTTACACATAGAGACCATTTATTAGTGAAAGAGCTATAGTCATAGAAGCAGAACAGCAAAAATAGTGTTTTAAAGCATTGGCAATTACAGCAATTTATGATTTCTAATGTTCTTCTGCGTCTTATTTCTATAGCTCTCTGCCCTTAAATTTAGAAAAAAGGAAATTTAAAAAACCTCCTTCCCAGAGAGGTTGGAGGGTTAAATCCCAATTCTGAACCACTAACTGGAATTTTCTGGCAATGCTCCTGGAAGTTGGCCTGAGAGCCTCCTTCCAAGGCAAGTGCAGTCACCCTGGATGGAAATGGTCCTTGAATGACTATCACATCAGTTCAATTTTCCTGGTAGTTACAAAGAAGATCAGTACTCTAGTGCCAGAAACAATGGTGCTCAGAGCCAAACCATGCATTTCCCTGTTTCTCTCTCCTGGACACCCTCGTTCCATTTGACGCTTTGAATCCTAAAGCTCGGGATCCATGTGTAATGAGACTGGTCAGGTGTTTTCAAGAAGTATGTGCGGCCAGTTCAGTCCATCATAACTACTATAAAGGATAACAATCCTTTACAATACCACTACTGCTAATAATAACATTAATTGAGCTTTCACTCCATGCCATGCCTATTCAAACCACTTCCATGCATTAACTCATGTGATCCTCATAATGGTTTAGAGATAACACATACATTCTTCTCCTGCTGATATTTTTGTCATGTGGCTCTGTAAGTTTGGGCAGAAATGGCCCACAGTAACTAATATTAACTTTTTGGGTGAGCAAGGTTTGATATGAAACACATTATATTTGATCAGTTTTATTTCCCTATTATTTTTGGGACTTGGAGGGTACCCCTATTATGCTGGAAGGGGAAAGGTCTAACATTAGTTGATGTTTTACTACCTATCCGGCACAGGGCTAAATACTTCCATATACATTATCTCGTTAAATTTTCATAATAATTCTTATGTTCATTTTAACGATAAGGAAATGGAAGTTCAGAGAGATTACTTATCTTGGCAAAGAAGACTTAGTTATTAAGATCATGAGTCAGGATTCCAATCCAGTTTTGTTTGATTCCAAACTTTATGCTTTTCCCCGACACCATTTCTATTTACTACTTTCAAGCACAGTCAAATCCTGCAAGACCATTTCTACTTTATGCTGATCTACTTTTCCTTTTACTCCTCATTTCCTCCCCATTGGTGACACCCAAGGTGAAAAGCAGAAATGACCAAAGGATTAAGTTGATAGTGACATGGTACCATTTCAATGCCTTGAGGGCATTATGCTAAGTGATATAAGTCAGACTGAGCAAGACAAAAACTGTATGATCTAACTTCTATGTAGAATCTAAAAAACAAAAAAGCCAAGCTCAGTGTTTCAGAAAACAAGATGGGTGGTTGCCAGAGGTAGGGGAGTAAAAAGTGGGAGAAATGGGTGAAGAGGATCAAAAAGTACAACTTCCAGTTATAAAATAAGTAAGTCATGGGGGTATTATGGACAGCATGGGGACTATAGTTAATAATACTGTATCGTATATTTTAGCATTGCTAAGAGAGTAGTAAGAAGTTCTCGTTACAAAAAACAAAATAACTGTGTGGTAATGGATGTTAATTGGACTTACAGTGATCATTCGCAATATATACAACTATCAAATCATATTGTATAACTGGAACTAATATAATGTTACATATCAATTAATTTATACCTCAATTTAAAAAGAATTAGAAAAATAAAAATAAGAAAAGTGGATTTTCTCTGTGCTTATTATTCTGGGTCGGCGTTGCCACCTGACTGCTGCTCTGGGGAGCTGAGATCGTGGTCATTTGGGGGAAGTCACAACTAGCACTTTCCTGTTGTGCTTATTGTGATAGGTTACATTTGTACACAGTTGGTTCATCCTAGCCCATAAAATTTTCATTGGTATTTTTGCATCCCTGTGTATTTACTATATTGTGTCACTGTAAAAATTGGTCCTATTTGTTGCTAATCACTCCCCTCATTTTCCCAGCTGATTCATAGATGCTAGATGCCACCATTTCCGCCAGTTTGCAAGCACTTGTAAGTGTCAGGAGCATTTGTGGAGTGGGTTGTGAGCCCTGGCCAGGCTCTCTGTGCTCCACCCTCCCTGATGGCTAATCCCAAATGCCACTGTCATGTGAGCACATCATGAAGGTAAAATGACTAATCATTACATTATGTGTTGTAGAAATGTAAGAGCCAGGTGACATGACTTGTGAAATTATATGAGTAACCCATGCTGACTTCCCATGTGATATAGCTTGCAGTATAAGTGGCTTAGTGAGCCCTCACTCCGAGTTTTCTGTCAGCTGATACTTCTTTCCGCTGAACAGGCAGAATCCACCAACTCCAACGTATCTCCTGTGAGGGATTGAAAAGACTCAAGAAGTTGTGTTCATCAGACTCTAATAAACATCATAGTGTCTTCCAACCTGTATCTATTTGGCTATTAGATGCATGCTTAGCTAGCTGAAGATGTACCCTTTGACATTATGTCCAAAACTATAACATTAATAGGAGGGAGTATGTGCCTGAACATTTTTCTCTTCTTTTCTATTCTTTTTTGTTTTTTGTTTCCTGCACAAATTCATCTTTTGGAAGACAATTACAGGCTGTTAACCAACCAAGGCTAAAGTAATCATCATTATCACCCCAGTATCTGAATATTACCTTATAGTTTTCTGAAAATTGCTTGCACTGTGATAGATTGTAATATTTGTTCAAAATTCTTTCTTCCCTCCCACCCAGGCCATGGCTTTCCTGTGAGCTGAGGACACCTCGACACCTTGTTGACATTGGGTCTGCTCTTCTGACTTGCATTGACCACTATAATGTAAATCAACAGTGTTTCACTGTCAAGCTCAGGCTTTAACGGCCAGTGCAAGGTTCTACGTGGGCTTTTGCACCATAGCTAACATTCATGAGAAGAACATAACCTAAGAACTTTCAACCTGTGTCATGGAATAAGAGTCACCCAAGGAGACCTGAACCCAAGTCTAGCCAAGCTTAGCTGAGCCACAGGGAGAAATAAATCACTAAAATTGTGGAATTGTTTGTTTTACAGCATTATTATAACAAAACCTGAACATCCATTTATATATGTCTATATTATCTCTTATTTTTCTTAAAACAGCTATGTGAATGGGTAGGGGAGGAATCATTATTCCTATTTTATTGAAAAAGTAACTGAAGCTTAGAAAGGTTTTGAGATTCATCTAATATCATGAAAGTTGTGATTTGGGGAGCCTAAGGTCAAATCCAGATGTCCTGATGCTAAGAGTAGTGCTTTTTCCATTTTATATACTGCCTCGATGGTGTTGCTCTCTATGGGAAAGCTCTACCTCATCAATAATCATTTTGTCTTTCGATCTTCCAGCTAACTAAGCACATACCTAATAGTCATGCAGTTACGAGGTAGGAAGATTCTCTAATATAAAAATAAAGATTCAATTTGCTTAAATTTTATAGAAAAACATGCCGTAGAAATGTTATAAATTATTGAATATTTCCCATCTCAATTGATTCTCATAGTGCACTGCATTTTTCTTCATTTTCTTTGGTAGTTGTTGTTAGAAATGAAAGGATTAGTTTTTCAAATGCTTCCTGGGAAATTCTATTCCTAGTCCTTTTCTTAAATCTATTTACTGGACAATTGCATCTCCCTGCTGGGCACTGGGCAGCATTACAAAGTGTTCAAGGGCTGTAGCAGCTGCAGTAATTTCTTAGCAAAGATCAGACTGAGTACCAACTGGCCTGAGTCCAGCTGTCCAACTGACCATGTTAAATAGCTACCCCAGCAGGGATGGTGTAAACACAATACCATTTCCTCAAGATGTGTCTTATTATTATAGTTATTGACATGTATTGAGTACTTAGCATGCCCAAGTGCTTAATGCATGTTAATAACAGACTACCCCATACATGTGATTCAATTTGGCATGTACCCCCTTTCTCCTTCCCTGTCATTTTATCCACATGTGTTCTCTGGGTCTGCTGAACCTGACTGCAGCTCCAAAGGGGGAAGATGGACGATGATGGACCAGGGTATTCTACTTTGGAGCAGAATTAAAGGATGAGAGACCTAGCTCTTTGCACCTGTAGGTGACAGTGAACTGGATAGAATGGGGTCACCAGCACTTTGGGAAACAGAATCAGAAATCCGAGTGAGTTGAAGAAGTGATTAGAACAAATGCAGTGAAAGGCAGGAAGGGCAGTGTCTCAAAGTCTGGGCAGCAGGTGAGGAAGGCAGATAAAAGCGCAGATTAGAACAAAATCTGTGAAGTAGGCACAATGGAGAACAATGAGCCCTGAGTCAGCAACACTAACCTGCAGAGCAAGGAGTGTAGATTATAAGAATTCCATCCTTTCCCCTGACCACCTCTGATCGGAATACCATGACCACTGCCAAAGAGTTGCTTTTTTACAGATTTAACAATTATTTATTGAACTCTTTGTCTGCACCAGGCCCGGTGCTGAGCAAAGTGTGCCTAAAATGGTGACCAAGCAGACAAAGTTATTTGCATAATTGCTTAATTGGATGTTACAGTATTGTGGGGAAAATGCTCACAAAAGCACCAATATAATCAAGTATTAAAAATACCTTTCAAGAAATATTAATATGAACAACCCGATTCACCAAGAAACAAAGCCCCCAAATCTATGAAGCGCTGCGTTCAGAACGATAAAAACAGGCTTCAGGAAGAGCAGGAGAGGTTTAGGTTCCTTGTGACAATGGCTGTTAAAGACTGGAGCTGCAGAAGAGGCGGTGTTAGGTCCTTCTGTGGATCAGAGTGGTCCCATCTGTTTAGGATGGGCTCAGATGACTGCCTTCACATACCTCAGTGTGCATCGGAATTGCCTGGGGGCTTGTTAATGCATACCCTGTCATCTTCAGATTCAATTTGGACTCAATTTTGGATCCCACAGGCCTGGGGTTGTGCCTGACCATGTCTACCAGGTTCCCAGTTGATGCTGATAGTCTTGAGATCACAATTTAACAGCCACTGGTTTGCCATCGTGCTGCCTCCATTTCCCTATTGATGAGGATCACCTACAAATGTAGAGTTGGGTCTGTCTTCCCTTAACTCTGTGGCAGAATGTCCCTTTGGGTCCACAGCTTTCATCTCCTCCTTTGGAGTTGAAGCAGGTCCAGCAGCCCCAGACAATGCATGTGGATGGAATGGCACACAGGGAGAAGCTCTTTCAATGTCTGTTTTCCAAGGCCCTTCGCCTGGATATTGGTATGTAGTAGGACTAAGGTGGGGTATAGAAACCTGCATTATTCTCAAATACTCCACGTGACATTTATGATCAGATAAATCAGAGAAAGAGGAGTAGATAAACTCTACAGTTTTACTCTCATGATTTTATGAAAACTAGTTGACAAAGAGAAATACAGGTTTTGCTGTACTTTGCAACTTAGTGTAGTAAGAAGAAAAGTAGACTGGGAGTCAGAGACCTAGACAACATTTGCCACGCCTGTGCTTTGTGTCTGTGGGCTCACCTCTTTAAACATCAGGGCTATCTATAAAATAGAGTGTTATTTGTAAAAAAAGCCCACTAATACTCCTCTATTCTTTCAGCTCCTCCCGTGGGCCAGGTGGTTTCCAACGTGAGCTAGAACAGATACCGTCGCTGCCCTCACAGAGCACGCAGTCTAGACAAGCAGAACAGGAAATAAATGACAACAATGAAATGTGGTTAGGCGTCTGATCCTGGGGTTTCTGTGAGATATGAGGAGATAACATGCAAACGTTGTAATTATAAAACAATGCAATTATATAGGAATTTACTTCATCCTCCTCCTCCTTATTATCAGGGGATAGAATTCTGTTCATGGTGATGGAGAAACAGGTCAGAGGGTCCAGAACATGGACAAGTTAACTTGAAAGTGTTCACAGAATAAATGAAGGACCAAGAGGAGAAGAAACAGGGCACCCAGCATTAGACAAGCCAGGAGGGAACTGAGTTTTAAAGATTTGCAGGAGAGGAGGGTCAGAGAGATGAAGGAACACGAAGACTGAGAAAAGACATTTAGGAGGCTGAGTTGGGCAATCGGTGACTTGAGGATACAAGCAGGTGGTAAAGCAAAACAGGTTATTTTCCATCAATTTTATTGAGTAGGACACTGGGCCACAGAGAAGTACCCCCAGGTAAGTCATTTGCAGAAATCAGATCAAAACACTCTGCCTTCCCAAAAGTCAAGTTATATCATCGTAAATTAGAGTCTCAGTCACTTGTCTGCAGGCTCCACTGTTGGCACCAATGGCAGCCTGAGCAGTCCTGGGGGACCACACGGACAAAACGACTCTCTTTTTGGAGGTGGCTTCTTACAGGGCTGTTGGCTTTGTTCATCGCAGAGGCAGGTGGCCTGACTGTCTTCATTATGCATCTGTAAGGTGCTTTGAGGTTTAGGAGGCTGGCACACCATAAATTGTTGTATCATTAATAATAAATAATGCACTGCAAGAAACCTGCATTGCAGACATGAGAGCTACAGTGAGAAAGAGATCTACCAGGGGGTGAATTTCATAGACAGTAAAAGGATTCATTCCTGGGGGTAGAGGTGGGAAAGAAGAGTTAAACATCTAACATGTGTTGTTAGTGACATTGCAAAATATATATAGTTGTAAAGTTTGGGGAGAAAAATCTATCTCTAGGCTGGCTCTTCGAATTCTACTGGGCTGTTCACAAACCCGAGGCATAAGGACTGAAAACGTCTGACGCCAACAAAATGTAGATGAACTGCGGGAGCAGACACAAGGCCACAGTGGCAGATCAAAGCGAGGCGGAGGAAGGAGCAGGCTCAGCTAAATATGATGAGGCATTACCATAATGAATTTTGTGAGTAAGCAACTCACTTTCAAATCGTTACTTTTGATCTGTTAAGAAGGTGTTTACTGTAATCAGGGGAGGGTTTACTTGGCCTGGGGAAGAAAGGAGACGGAGGAAGCGAGAGAGACAGTTTTCAGTTTTCGATCTGGTGGGAAAAACATTTTTTTTTTTTCTCGTTCTGGTGTCTAGACCCTCCTCCTAGATCCTTTCTTCCTCTGATCCCCTCTCCCTTCTTAGAAAAGGAAACTTAATTTTAACTCGAGGATTCGCGGTTTTAGTGGGGGGTGGGGAAAGAGCAGATGGAAAAGGAATAAACTTGAAGACATCTCACTTGAAAACGTGAATTATGGTTTCAAGCCAAATGAAACTACACAAATCCTACTTGCTGATACAACGTGCAGGTGTACTCGTAGGTGGAGGGCGTGAAGCAACAGGCAGGTCCCCGCGCTGATGACTGATGAGGCTGCCTGCTCCTGGGGGCCCGCTGGCCTCTCTGGCGTGTGTTTGTGGCAGAGCTGCGTTTCTGCATCCCTCGCCTTCACTGCAAAGAGTTTGCAGCAAACCGTCCATCCATATTGTTTCAGGGAGAGGCAGAGGCCCTGGGAGAGCTAACTGTTCTTTTCACCAGGGAGAGAGGATGAGTTTCTCTGCTCTTCTAAATGAGAATGAGCGGATAGGCCTTTTGCACTATGAATGAAGGTAATTAAGACTCACCTTGCCAGACTGCTGGATGAAGTCTTTCTCTTTCTTCCCTCCAACCTCTCCCTCTCTGCCTCCTCTTCCCCTTCTCCTCCCTCTCACTATCTCCAGGGACCTTAAGAAAAGTGGTTTTGGCCATCGTCGATTTTATCCACGAACCGTGTCACAGAATGCATCATTAACCATTTATGTCCCCTTATCTACGTCCCTTCACATTATTACCGTGCAAGGACGTCATGGAAAGCAGGATGGGTGGGCCTGCAGATCGCATCCCAGTTCCAGGAGGACCCGGTCTGGGGTAGTGGACAGGAAAGAACCATGAGCTCAGAGCCAATTGCTGATTGTCCACTCGTGTCATGTTAACAGGAGAGGCTCCATCCCTCACTTTTTCCAGAAAAATCTCACAGAGGAAGCCCGAAGAATGTTAAAACATTGTTTTGGCAAAAAGAAAACCTCTTTCTATCCTCACAAGATTCTGATAAAGAATGCAGGAGTCGGTACAGGTCCAAAAACGAAAAACCAGCCGCACACCCTGCCCTTCCAGTGAGTAGGTCGTGACGGTAGCTGCCACAGGGGAAACTCAAGGAAGGCAGCATCGGGGTGAGCCACAACTCAGGGGAACCAACACGGTGAGTGCTGTGGTTCCAGATGAAACTCCTTGGAAGGCAGACACTTGGAGTCTTTAAGTGACGATCCCAACACTCTAATGCCTTTCCCAAGAAAATCCAGTGACACCCACACTTGGAGCACTTTCCTAAGAGGTGTTTGGCTGAGAACCTGGACCTAATGGTCACTCGTGGTGTTGATGGAATGCTATTAGTAAGACCACAAAACAAATTACAAGTGGTAGAATGATTTCCTTAAAAGAACTTAAAAATAAAAAATTAAATATTCATGGAAAAAGAGTCTCAAATTGAGGCCACTGGCCTCATTTTTATGTCTCTGCCTCGATGATGGATTTACTGGCTTTTAAACATTTTAAAAACAATTAAAAAAATTTTTTGGGGGGGTAGTTCCCTGGCTGGGAATCTAAAAATCTATTTTATAGAATAGTTCAACCACATACAAAATAAATAGAATCAACTATTGAACCCCTGATTACCCATCATTTAGCTTTACAGTTATCAAAATAGCAGTATTTTTGTACAGTCTATATCTTTACTTACTCCCTACCCCTCACTTGGTTATTACTATTATTGTATTATTGATCATTTCTGCTAAAATTAATGTACACTAAAATGCACAAATCTTGGCTGTACAATTTTAATGAATAGATATACTTATGCAACTATTACTCATATTATAAATACAACATTGTTATCTTTCCAGAAATTTCCCTCATGATACTTCTAAATCATCATAGTCATTTTTGCCTGTTTTAAAACATTATATAAATGGAATCATACAAGCATGTATTATTTTTGTCTTTTTTCACTTTGCATAATTCTTACATGTATGTAATGTATTGCTTTTTTGTTTTTTTTTGCTGAGTAGTATTTCATTGTATGAATATGCCACAGTTAATTTAATTATTCTTTTCTTTTTATTTATTTATTTTTTGGTTGGTTCCCTGGCTGGGAATCGAACCCAGGCTGCTGCGTTGAGAGCAACGGAGCCTAGGCACTACACCTCCAGGGAACCCTATTTATTCTTTTCTTGATGGGCACTTGCACTGTTACCAGTTGTCAGCAATTGTGAAAAAAAGCTGCAATAAACATTCTTACAAAATGTCTTTTGGTAGACATTTGTTTCAATTTCAGTTAGAGTATTAACAAGAAGTGGAATTGTGGAGTCAAAGGACAGGAGTACATATAACTTTATAAGAAACTACCAGTTTTCCAAAGTTGTTATACAATTTTACATTCCCACCAACAATGTATGAGATTCTGATTGCTCCACTGACTTGTTCACATTGCCATTTGCCCATCTTTTTAATTTCAGATATTGTGATGGGTGTGTAATAATAGTATCTCATGGTTTTAATCAACTTTTCCTCTATGACTAATGATGATGAATACTTTATCATGTGCTTATTGATGGTTTGTATAATGTACCTTCTTTTGTGAATTGACTGCCTTTCACACATTTAAAAAATTGGATTCTTTGTTCTATATACAAGCCTTTTGTTAGATATATGTTTTGTAAATATTTTCTCCCCAGTGTTGGATTGTCAACTCATTGGTCTTAACAGTGGTTTTTTTGAGAAGTTTTAAATTTTGATTGTGTATAACATCAATTTTTTTGTGGTTATTTCTTTTTTATTTTTAAAGAACTAATTCACTTATCTCCAGGTTTTGAAGCTATTCTATTTTTTTCTAAAAGTTTTTTTCCCCTAAAAGCTATAATTTTAGCTTTTATGCTTAGGTTTAACATTATCTAAAATTACTTCTTTGGTATTTACAAGAATGGGATTGAGATTCTCTTTTCTTTTCCACATGGATATCTATTCGTTCTAGCACCATTGGTTAAAAACACTTACCATTCCCCCATTAGAATTTCTTGGACATTTTTGTCAAAATGTAATTTATTTCAGGATATTTGATCCAAAATGTCCACACTTAGAAAACATCCCTGGGTTCAAAATAGCCCATAACATTTATTTCTACTTTTGATTGACAGGATTAAAACATAAAAAATACTATCGTGTTTTATTGTTTCAATAATTGTGTTGTCGCTGTATTGCCAGTAATAACCCTCTTGCCTCTGTGGCCTGGTTGGTTATGGCACATGGGATTAGGCAGGTGAGTTGGAGTTCGAATCATGCAGAAGAGCGAGATTTATATTATCTGTGAACCAAATGTCTCCATGGTCATTTTGGACAGGATTAAATTTCAAGAATCTTTTGGTGTGGACCAAATGTCTCTGTGGACATTGTAGATAGCACCAAACATCAAGGACCTTTTGGCATGAACCAAGTGTTTCTGTGGATGTTTCAGACATGACCAAATGTCCACTAATCAATGGACCATATAAGTATTGGTCTATTTCTGGATTCTCTATTCTGATCTATTTATCTATCCTTGTGCCAATAGCTCATTACATTGATTACTGCTGCTTTATAGTGACTTTTGATAGCAGATAGTCCACATAAGTCCTTTAACTTGGTTCTTTTTCTTTCAAAGTTGTTTAGCTATTCTAAGTCATTTGCATTATGTACAAATTATGGGATCCACTTTTCATGGTCTATAAAAAAACTTGGCAATATGATTTTGATTGCATTCAATCTATAGATTTGAGGAGATGTGGTATCTTAACTATACTGAGTTTTCCAATTTCTGAATTGGTGTACATATCCATTTATTTAGGTCCTTAATTTCTTTCAGAGATTTAGTACTTTTCAGTACAGAGGTTGTCCTCACTTTTTGTTATATTTATTCCGAAGTATTTTATGTTTTTCAATGCTATTATATGTGGAATTAACTATAAATGTTCATTTTTGCCTGTATATAGAAATATAATTGATTTTTATATATTAACCTTGTACCATGAGATTTTACTTATTTCTCATATTGATAATTTGTGTTTTATCTTTTTCCCCCTTAATCACATTTAGTATGAGAGTATTGATTTTATTAATATTTTCAAAGAAGTGTCTTTGGCTTTTACTATAATTTTTTCTCTACTTTTCTTTTTTCTATTTTACTGATTTCTGCTCTTTATTGTTCTTTTCTTATTCTACTTACTAAAGATTAATGTTACCCATCTTTTCTAGCATCTTAAAGATCATTTAAATCATGTTTCTTTTCTAATATAAGCATTTAAAATCCTACATGTGATTCTTTTTTTTTTTTTTTTTTTTTTTTTTTTTTTTTTTTTTTTTTTTTTTTTTTTTTTTTTTTTTTTTTTTTTTTTTTTTTTTTTTTTTTTTTTTTTTTTTTTTTTTTTTTTTTTTTTTTTTTTTTTTTTTTTTTTTTTTTTTTTTTTTTTTTTTTTTTTTTTTTTTTTTTTT
>PVJL010016025.1:0-22259 GCA_004026885.1 Lyroderma lyra
CACACACACACACACACACACATTTGTATGTATGTACTGGCATACTTTGGAGATATTGTGGGCTCAGTTCCAGACCACTGCAGTAAAGCAAATGTCACAATAAAGTGAGTCACACACATTTTTTTGGTTTCCCAGGGCATATAAAGTTACGTTTACACTATACTGTAGTCTGAGTGGGCAAATAACGATGTGTATGAAAACAGTACATATGTTAATGAAAAATACTTTATTGCTCAACACATGCATCGCTTGAGCCTGTTGAAAAATGACGCCGATAGGTTTGCATGATGCAGAGTTGCCAGGAACCTTCAACTTGTAGAAAATGCATTATCTGTGAAGCATAATAAAGCAAGGCATGCCTGTACAATGTAAGATATTTATATATAAGATTATAAGATATATATTTATCTCTCTCTTTATATATATTTCTTTAGACTGTTGATGAGATGGAACATATGTGTATTAGTTGGTTTTTGAATGTTAAACCAGGCTTGCGTACCTGGAATACATCCCTCTTGGTTGTGGTATATAATTCTTTTCTTGCATTATTGGATTTGGTTTCCTAATATTTTTGCAACTTTGAAGAGATTTTGGTGTATAGATTCCTTGTAATGTCTCTGTCTGGGTTTGGGTAATGTTGACAGGATGAGTGAGGAAATATTCCCTCCGCTTCTATTTTCTAGGACAGATGGTAGCTAATTGGTATGATTTGCTCCTTAAAAGTTTGGTAAAATTCACCAGTAAAACTCTCTGGGCCTGGGGCATCCTATTTTGGAAGGTTATCAATATGCCTTTAGCAGGTTAATCACGTTATTTTAAATTCCAAGTCTGATAATCCCCAAATCTCTACCATATCTCAGTCTGGTTCTGATCCTGGCTTTGTCTCTTCAGATTGTGATGTTTGCCTTTATAATCTCTTGTGGTTCTTTTCTTAAAAGTCAGATATGATGTATCAGGTAAAAGGAACTGCAGTGGATAAGCCTTTGATGTGAGGTTTTTAGATTTATCCAGCTGGGAGTTGTGCTGTCTTTACTGTAGCTATGGGGTCAGGGGCTAAAATGTCGTCTCATGTTCTTGTTTTTGTGTCCCCTGAGATCTTAGATTTTCCTAGATTCCTTAAACAGGGTCGGAGGGTTGCAATTTTTTCTTTTTTAGGCTATAATCCCCTGTTATTATCCAGGAGACCCACTGATGTGGTGGTGAGGTGTAGGGGTGGGGAAATGTTCTGCAGTCCTGTCATTCCGCCTCTTGTGTTTCAGCGAGCCTGCGCTGGCTGCTGCTGTGCTCTCCCCGCAGGTCAGGGAGGCTTCGGTAGCACCCCAGCTGGTTTGATTCTCCTGAGGGGCAGGCCTTGTTAATCTTCCTCCTTCTGGAAGCGAAACGGGATTGTTCCCTGATCTTCGCAGCGAGAACTTGGCAGGATTTCTGCAGGTAAAGCTCGCCAACGTGTGAGGACTCTCCCACCCCCACGCCCCAAGACTAGATTTTAATTCTCAAGCTTGCCTACACTGAGCAATTAGTCAGTCACAGCTTAGCGTGTTCCCACAGACACGCCTCCAGCCACAGGGTTAGGGCCTCTGCTCCCCGAAAGCGGTGATTCTCGCCTCCATTGGCTCGTTTGTCTCTCCGGTTTGGGAGGCAATCGGTCGCCTTGGGCTCTTATTTCTCTGATGGATCGAGCAAGAGTTGTTGGTCTTTGGTGGGTTCAGCTCTGTTCTTGTTGCGGGGATGGTAGTGACGACTTCCAAGTGGTTTACACATCAGACTGGAAACCAGAAGCTGATGTAGTTTCTTTTTTTGTTGTTGTTTTTTTAATTCATCTTAGTTTGCGGGCTGAGATTTGTAACCACTATAAACTGATCTCTGCAATTATTCTTGGAAACTCCTTGGCAGCTGTTTAATTCACAAAAGGGGCTTTCAGACCTAGTTTATCAGCACCTGAGGCAAAGAGACCTCAGCTGTAGTGACAAAGGAGTAGTGAAAACAGCACACAGTCTTCAAAGGGAATCTGGGCAACCAGGTGTCCCTGGGCATAATTGGGAAGTGGGTTTTTGGGGTGCCTGACATATTCCTTTGTGTCCTGGTATAGCATAAGCCGAGATTCAAAGTTTGACTAAGTTCTGGAGTAGTGGCCCAGCGTCTGTCATATCAACTATTACAAATGCATGGTTGATAAGCTTGAGGGAAGAGACTCTCATAAGACATATTATGCTATGATGTCTGAACTAGGGGGACAATAGGTAAAAGATAAAAAGGCTGCATCGGTGTGACCCATGACAGGGCTGCTCCAGGGCCCAAATGTGTTAGCACATGCTAACTTGAAGTGTCAAGCCTGGCATTTCCAGAAAGCAACTCACTAATACTCTCATGGGGCCAGAAGAGCTCTGAAATTAGAAAGAAACTAAGCCTCACACCTCCTACTGTTTTATTAATATTTACCGCCACCTGGAAGCCCACCCATCGGTAAAACCAATCTTGTATTGCAGCACAGAAAGCAGGAGTTGTGTGCTACTGGGTATGATTTCTCCTTGGGTTTGCATTCTGGATTCCTTTCAGATTCCTTCTGGATTTGTGTTCTGGAAGCCTTGACTTCTTGAGGGGATGATGCCATAGGCAGCAGAAAGAAGCCATTGCCATAGACAGGAGAGTAATTACGCAGGATTATGAAGGGGATGTGCATTAGTGGATTCAAAGAAGAGGGGGACCCTATTACTCCCTGGCAGCATCTAGAAAGGTGGGAAGACCATTGAGAAGAATAGCTGTGTGGTGCCCATGGAGGGTGGACCCTAGCAACTGAAGTAACCATCTGGTTGCAAATTCCTCTGTCCAATGGAAGCCTCCACAGGCCACGAGTGTGGACAGAAGATGAACATTGTGCTCTGGGTTCCTTTTTACAACATTTGCAAAGGCGTTGAACAGGAAGAACTGTCCACAATTGGACTTTTCACTATCTCAGTGAATGGTGACTTGGAGTTGACTTTGATTTAAGGCAATAAAGTAAGGTGGTGATTCATGCACACATTTCATAACCAAGATTTATTCCTAGTGCATGCGTCAGGCATCTAACATGGTTCCTGGATGTTTAAGAGATTTGATAAAGATGGTTTTCCTTCACCCTTACTTGTAGGTGAAGGAAATATGTATATTATATATTCTTTGATCATTTGAGATACATCCTTAAAAAATATTGAGTGTTGTCCACCTTTTTATTGGCAGGGGGTGGAGTATTGACTTGTTTTAAATGCACTAGGGAAATATGTCATTTTTTAAAGCAAATAATTCTTATTTAAAAAGAATTGTGCTAATCTGAATTTTCAGATAGTTTACTTAATGCAATAATTAGTAGATTAAGGAAAGTTCCTCCACTTCTCTCTCTCTCTCTCTCTTTTTTTTGGAAAGGTATGATTGATGTAACTGTGATTAACAACTTGACCCTGTGCTCAAAGGCCTTGTGTGGGACATATCATGAGTAATGGGGGCAAACCACAGAGGGAGTAGGGTTCTAATTTACCACTCTATCTTGATAAGGGAAGCCAAACTGCAAATCAGTCCTTCTGTTATGATTAAATCCCAGGAAATGAGATAGCAGTGCAAAGGCCTAGGCTAGGGTCACTTGCTTTACTATCTGATCTAATAAATGATTAATGACTGATCAATCTCACCAGTTCCTCATGAGGCAAGTTAGTAACTGGATTGTTGCTTTGCTTTTTCTGCTTCCTCATGGGAGAGGGACAGAGAAGTGTGCTAACTTTATACAAAGGTCATTTTTCTACATCTACCTTTCTTTCAGGTAGGAAGCTGAAGGGGGGGCGGAATCTTTGTTTTAAAGTGCTCTTTCTTAGTTTCTGAATTGAGGGCATCATCTATGAAATTCAGAAACAAACTAACGCCCCGCCCCTGCCCCCCCCCCCAAAAAAAAAAAATTGGGCTTTTGGAAAGGATTTTGGATATCACATTATCCAGTACCTTCTTTAGGGGTAAAAGGGAAACTCAAGGTATGTCATTGTGACATGCCCCAGTGACATGTAGGACAGAGACAAAGTGGTCCTTATAGCTGGTCCGGCACATGTTGATAAAAATCAACATAAGAATGGCCTTCCAAAGCACAATTATTTTGTTTTCAAACAACTATTTACTCATTACCTCTTTTTAAAGAAATCTAGCTTAATGTTCTGTAAGGATACATGGATCACTATAATCTTATAAGAGTAATAAATATGTTATATATTATATAGGGAATACATTGATTCATTTACAAAGCTAGCAGAATCCTAACAAAGAAGGAGAAGGAGGAGGAGAAGAAAAGAAGCAAAAGTATAGATTGGTTTCCTCTATGAATAGAGAAGTGAAAATTCTAATAAAAATATGAGCAAATGGTACAATATAGTAAAATCCCACCATGGACTGATGGTTTACTTTTACGTTTTATTAATGTAAATATCACATAGATAGGCCTAATACAAAAAGCTCATGACTTCAATAAATGCTGAAATAGCACTTGTTTCCTCTTGATTAAACATTTAAAATCAGGAAAATGAGAAATAGGTGATGGGCGTGAGTTTCAGCCACTGGCACAGGAACAGAAGGGAAGCGTCTCGTTTCTGGGCCGAGGCCTTTCCGACACAGGGGTGCTCCCTGCCCTGTTTTCACCGGCTGCAGATGGGGTTGAATGAAAATGAGGGTCCAGAGAATGGCAGAAGCACCAGATGGAAGGATCCTGGGTTCCTGAGTTACCTCGTGGAGCGGCTTGGACAAAAACACGTGCTTTGATCAGGTTTATACACAAAAAGTAAACCTGTGTTCTGTTTGAGATGTTCTGCATTTTGGGTCAATGTGTTCTTACCTCAGCTTACCCCTTTGCTTTATGCCACGTCATTTCTTCAGGCCTCTGTTTCAGCACACTAATTCTCTACCACAGTGATTAAGTGAACCAATTCCTTGTTATAAATCAATTAATCTCTATTTATATGTGTGTGTGTGTGTGTGTGTGTGTGTGTGTGTGTGTGTGTTGTCTGGAAAAAAATCCAGTGATAAATGCCTGTATTTTTTGTTACATGGCTGGATACTTTCCAGACACCATGTCACCATATATATGAGATAATATTTATGTGTATGTGCATCCTATTGCTTCTATTCTCTGGAAAACCCTGACTCATGCACCCAGGATGTAGATGGCTACCCAGGGTGGCTCTAGAGAAAGGACAACTTCAGTGCGCTGAGAACAGCCTTACAATAGCCGCCTCCCTCCCCGCTCTCTCCCTGCCTCCTATTCCCACAGTTACATACTTGCACCACTGCGGGCATGATGGAAAACTTGCATCATCCAGATTGGGAAATTTAGGGTCCACAGTCTCATGCTGCAACCTGACAGGTGATGAAAACCCTTGCAATAGCTTTTCGGTAGAAAAGCTCCTGAAGAGATACATTGCACATTTTGGATTCCATTGACCTCACAGAGAGCACAATACCCTTGACACGCACCTTCCAAAAACTTACAGAAAATACAACTTTGTGAATGTACTTCATTGTAATTAAGAAAGAATCAGAAAGTGTAATTTATATTTCTTAATTTATTTAGGTAAATAAAAACAGGCCCTAAAGGACCTGCCGCCTACAATTTGTGTTAGTTCTAAGCTTCCTATTTACTGTGTTGTAAGTAAATCTGGGAACACTCACCCATGAGAGTAAGCTCTTTATTTATTGTGCATGCAGCAAGGACTATGTCTTTGCCTTCCTGACCAATATAAATCTTCTTGGTTCTAGAATCTCCCAGAAACTCATTTTATAAACATCATTTAAAAAATGCTGGTCAGCCCCCACTACTTATACGGGAAACAGAGGAACAAGTTAAGGACGTACGGGATGCATCAGGAAAATGTAGACATGGGAAATTCCTTCAACAAAACCCGCAAGTGAGAATAAGCGATGTGGGTGAGGATGTGTTACTGAACAGCAAGAGTTCGTCCACCTCGGCACCAGCAGAGCCCAGTACTGGACACCGGAACTGCAGTGTAGGGAGGCCAGCTGTTTCGTTGGTGAATGGCGCCATCCTGCAGAACGAGAAGCTAATGCTCAAACGCCCTAACTCCCCAGTGGGGTGTAGGCTATAGACGCTGCAGACAAAACTCACAAGACATTTTACGTTAGGGGGTTGGGGTCGTGCTGGGAGCTGATTAGTTGGAGGTGAAGCAAGGGTAATCATTTCTTCAGGTCTTGAGGACAGTTCTGAGGTCAGTTTCGCTGTCTGTTTAGCTGGTTTTATGGGAAAGTAGCCGGGGGTCGTGCCACCGTAGGTCAGGAACTGAAACATAACTTAGGTTGAGATGCTATCTTTAGCCGCCAGAGGTCCTATCGTGTGACCATTAGTCAGATCCCGGCTACTGTCCAGGCTGCCTGGGGGGTTGCTGAGTATCAGGGGGAGAAAGAGAGAGGGGGCGGAGGGAGGGGGAGAGGGAGAGAGGGAGGTATGATTTCTACAGCTAGGAATTAAAGCTAAATTTAATCCAAGTCATAAGGACCTTGGTTTTCACATGGGGGTACGGAATCTATAGAGACTTAAGAAACAGACCCTCAATCACAATGTGAGAAACTTACTTGGAGGCTGATTCAAACAAATCCCCCAACGCACTTATGACATCTATGAGGCTACAGGAAATTTGAACACCGATTGGATTTTTGATGACATAAAGAAATTCTTGTTAATTTTAAAGGTGTAATGAGGATATTATGATTGTTTTATAAATAATTATTTTTTTAGGGATATACTAACATATTTATGGATTCAGTGATAAGCTATCTGAGATCATTTGCTTCAAAATAATCCAGAAGAGGGAAGAGGACAGGGTGTCGATGAAGCAAGATGAGTTGCGAGGTGGCGATTGTTGAAACCCAGTCATGGGTACATGAGCATTCATCATACTCTTCTGTTTTCATAAGCATTTAAAAATTTCCTTAATAAAAGATTTTTTAGGAAGTTCATGATGCATGAAATGAATTATCCTATTAATATATGACTTCACTTTAGAAACATACACTAACATATTCTGAACAGCTGCAGAATGCCAGCCACTAGGTTTTTCATATACATCATTTAATTTCGTCTTAAAAATAGATGTTGAAATTAAGATTCTCTGCCTCAGGCTACACAGCTAGTAAAGAGTGGGGTGAGGGTAGGCAGGTGTCTGTGACCTCACAGTCTCTCTGCTTGTATCGGGGTCCCTTCTCACCCTGCCCTTGGTAGAAAAGGGGAAGACAGTTCTTTTTCAGATACTGAGAAGATCCCATCAGTGGGGAAGGTGGGTGGACCAGTGTTTGCAAGTGTCCATGCTCACTTGTCTTTTTCTGCAGTGGCCACTGTGGAAAGTCCTTTACCTCTTGCCACCCATGCTTTTCCCTCTTTGTCTCACAAAGGTCCCTAATGAAGCCCCCTAACCCCCAGGGGGCTGCTACAAAGACAACCATGGGAATGCTCTGTGGGGAGCACACACTGTAGTGGGCAGTGGTGACCTCATTGGTGTCCCCAGGCCTGGCAATCATCCTTCCTCTGAATATATGCAACTTTTTTTTCCTGTCCCATGAGCTTAGTAGCTCAACACCCCCCCAAACCCCTGCACCCTGGTTTCTTCCCCACTGCTGCCTGCCACACACAGCCCTTCCCTAAGGTGATGTGTAGGTAGAATGGGTTGGGGGACAGGTATGGGTGAGGGCTTCCGCAATCCAGACTTCTAAGTTAAAAAGGTGACCTAAACCTCTGGGGGAGGCAGTTGCTCGTTTTTGAGAACTTAAGTGGAGTGGAAGCAGCTTGTGAGTGGAGTAACAGAAATGATCTGCAAGGAAAACCGGTGGTATGGACACCCCAGCACCCCATTTCCATTAACTTTGTGTTAACTGAATACTTATTGTGGTCCAACACCATTGTAGGCTCCATGGAAAACACAGGGAAAGAAGCATAGGTCCAAGGGCTGTCCAGAAACTATCCAGCCATGTAATATGGAGAATAGAGGCATTATGGCTGGGTTTTTTCTGGACAACCCTCGTTTTCACTGCAGAAAAATTAGAAAACAGAAATCAGTGGAAATAATAAAAAAAGTCCATCGTCCCATTACCCACAGATAACTGCTATATAAAGTCCTAGATGTACACAAAAGGATGTTGGTTTAAATCTTCCATTTGTCCCCTTCTCTCTGTGTCCTTGTGTGGATGTGTGTTTCTACACAAAGGGAACCAGAGTATCCCTCCTGCTTTGGGACCGAAGTTTTTCCCCACGTAATAATGCCTCGTCAGCATCTTTCCGTGGCACCGTGTACTCTCCACAGTATTATATTTAATTGCTCTGCATAATTATAACTTATTTAACCCACATTCTATGAATGGGGATTTCAGTTTGTTTCAAACTCATTTTTACTGGGAAGAACTCCCCCTGTGCTGTTTAAAATCACAGATGAATCATCGAGTAAATAAATGCTTGATGATGAGGTAAAATCTTGAAAGCAGAATTGCTGGATCAAAGGTTATAGGCTGGTAAGTGGCAGGTAGCAGACTGCCTGATGGACCTGTCACTATCATGCAAGGAGAGGCCTCACCTGGAGGTAAGGGGGTTCCAGGGCCGGCTCCTGCCCCAGCGAAGTCTTCTTTCATGTGTTGGTGATGCCTTCTGCCACAGGTGGTGACAGGTGCCACAGCTCAAAGCATCATGTACACTCATAGCAGAGCCCAAGCAGGAAGGAAGGGTCCCAGGACACAGGACTGTCCCTTCCACTATCCCTTTCTGGTTTTAAGGAGGAAAAGGTGACCAAGAAGCTCCCAACAGACTCTCTTACATCGCATTAACCAGACCCGGCCCACCGGCCCATCCCTAGGCCAATCCTGGGTCAATGGCAATGGAGTTGCCCTGACTGACTGACGTCAAGCATGACAAGTCTCGGTGGTGCTGGTGGGGGTGGGGGTGGGGGTGGGGGGGTGGGGCGGGGGCTTGGCACAAACTGCCCAGACCACGACGGGTTCCTTAAACAAAGGAGGCAGGGGGATAGGCCGCTAGCCTCCAAGAGTGAATGCCTGCAGGGAGTGTGGGTAAGACTCAGAGGTTCCCCACCTGGAATTCATCAGTGCTCAGTTTCTGCTGTCTTATTTACCACGCAGCACAGTACTGACATGCAGTAGGTGCTCATACAGTAGGAAGTGAACGAAGTCCTTCTCCCGGCACCCTTTAAAAAAGTATTCAAAAGTAAGGGTTCAGGAGCTTCCTGGAGTTTCTGGGAAATTCCAACGATTCCTGAGGTAGTGCTCAGCTTTTGCTGTGGCCTCTTGTATTGAAGCCCTGCTCAAACCTGATCTTCAATTCTTTCTTTATTGTGGAAATTTTCAAACGTGAGAAAATGGAAGAACAATATAACCACTTCTCATGTCTCTCAAATTCAATAATTGTTAATAGTTTGCCATACCTGCTTTGCCCACAAATGTATAGAATGTTTACATATACGAATGACGCTTCCCTCCTAACTATATGTTTGTATGTCTCCTAAAATACTGACGTGGTCCTACGTAACTGCAGACCGGTGATGTCATCCAAAACAATGAAGAATTCATCAATATCTTCTAAGATTCAGCTGTCTTCAAATTTCTCCACTCATCCCCCAAAGATATATGAGGGCTGTGTGGAAAAAATCCAGCCATAAATGCCTCGATTTTTCATATTATATGGCTGGATACTTTCCGGACAGCTTCTGTGTATTTTCTGTATTTTTTGAACCGGGACCAATCAATAGTCATGCATTGCCTTGCGTTTTTATGCCTCGCTAATCTCTTTTATGTCAGAGTAGTCACCCCACTATTTCCCCCCCCCCCATCATAGTAACCTTTTGAAGATACCAGGCCAATTGTCTTATAGAATGTTCCACATTCTTAGTCTGTCTGATTATTCTTTGAGGTGCCATTTAATTTGTTTCTCTGTCTCCAGTATTTTCTGTAAACTGATTACATTCAGGTAAAACATTTTTGGCAAGAATAGGTGATACGGTATTCATATTGAGTCATATGAGCCAGGTGACTCATAACGTCAGGTTGTCCTAATACTAGTAATGACAGATTGGTAAGTTTGATACTCCAAGAATAGAGTCGAGAGCAGTTTCTTTCTCTTGCATTCTACAAAGAGCCATCAATACAACTCTGTGTGTGTATAATAGACTTTACATGGACACAAATAATGGACTCTATGTAATAGACCATAATGCTAATATTTGGGAATAACAGAGTGGACTACAGCAGAACACAGAAAAAGAAATATCTTGACACTCAATGGTAGATGGCTTCCGTACATCACAGGGCTATCCTTGCTGGCAATCTTTTTACTTAGGTACCATTATTGTCATATGGTATGGTCATGAACTCTTTTTTTTTTTTTTTCAGTTAAAGAGCTCTAAGAGCTCTTCCTTTACCCCCTCCCTGAAAACTTGAAATTCTCACTACAAAAATAAAAACACGATGTTGCTTTATGATGCAGTGCCATCTTTTTCTTCTATCCAGGGGATTTTACTCTTTTCAGTCCAAACAGTCCATCAAGGTATCGCCCTAAACAAAATGCCATTAATTCCAATATTGCATCCATAGAAGCATGAAAAGCTCTCAGACAATTGAACATTTTATTAAAATATATATATATATATATAATCATTTTGAATAATTAACATAAGCATATGTTAAAAATTTTTTAATGTACAAAAGAGCTTATGATATAAAGTAAGCCTCCCTTTAAACCCCGTCTTTGAGTTTCTTTCCCTACAGGAAACTACAGTTACTAGATTTTAAATACCTTTTCCGAGATATTTTATGTGCATGCAAATGCTATAAAATACTTCCTTAATTTTGGTATAGAGAAATAGTTTACTACGCATCCTTTTCTATATGTTGCTTTGTTTCTGGTTTTTGTTTTTTTTTTTAATTTCTTATGGATTTTTCCATCTATGTAAAAATAGAGCTGTTTTTTTCTTCTTTTTAGTGACTGCATTATATTCCATTCTATTGTTCGGATGTACCATAATTTATCTCATGAGTGTCTTGATCATCCTTTGTTGTTTGTGACCTTTTACTGTTATGAACAGTGCTTGGAAGACTATCTGTGCACACTTTTTTTTTTTTTTTTTTTGCACATGTGCAATTACTCGTATCTGTAGGATAAATCCTAGGAGTGGAATTGCCAGGTTATTTTGGGAGACAGTTCTCCCCAGTTCTCTCACATTTATATGTCTTATGAGCAGAGGCTCTCAGGGCTTTTGTTTTAGATTATGTTTTCTAGAAGAGTTGTGTAGTAAGCAACCTTGAGAGGCAGAGATAGTGTTTCCTTCTGGGGCGAAGGTCAGGTAGTCTTACTGTCTGTTGTACAAGAATTGGGTTCCCTTAGCTTGGGACTGTCCGGTAATGCAGCCCAGTGCACACACACACACACATTCCCTGGCAGTCATTTCGTAGCCTCGTGGGAACTAAGGTTAGGGGAAGGGGTGCAAATGTGGGCACTGTGGCAACTGCTGTTGCTGTTAGCAATAAACTGTTGTTTGTCACTGACCCAGGATTTTGTGCTAGCACCTATGGAAACTGTGTCAGGCTGACTTGCTAGCTTTCAAGGCACAAAGATCTCAGATCTGTCCCAGATTTTGAGGGTTTTGATGATTAAGATGTGATGCTGACAGAGATAGGGCCTTCTAGACTAGAAAAGGTGAAGCCTCACAGGCCGATTAGCAGGATTTGACAGAAGTCTATGGCATTACTAGCAAAATAGAGGAGGAACAAGCTTTGAGCTGGTTTCGTGGACATATCAGTTCAGTATGTGGGTGCAAGCCAAAAATGGCTTAGCAGTTAGGAGTGGCCTTGAAAGACAGTAGTGAGAGAAAATCACCCAGTGGGCAGAACTTTGGGTGTTGAACCTGGGCACCTACTTTGTGGCAGAGGAGAAGTGACTGGAAGTTAAAACATTTGTTGATTCAAAGTGACAAATGGTCTGGCTAGCTAGTCAGAGCCCAGAAAGGAGAGAGATTAGAAGACTAGGGACCAGGGGTACAGATATGAGGATGCACATAAAGGAAAGAAATGAAATGTGAAGATAGTTTTATCACATATTAATGCCCACTGGGAAACAGTCACCATGGAAGAGTCAGGAATGATTTGGCCAATTGACACTGGTTAACCTCAGTGCTGGCACAGCTGGCACATGACCAGGGTGGCCATGGTGGGAGAGGTAAAGGCTAGGATGGGCCCATAATTATGGACTCCTTCTTACTGAGGTTGATGTAGCCTCTGTGACTGTCAGATGTTCAGCCTGCCAGCAGCAGAGACCAATGCTGAGCCCTTGATTAGGAGTATACAAGAGGAACCCCCCAAAACAGAATTATCCTCTGGAGGGCAGGCCCCTTGTAATACAGGCTTCCCCCATTAGGTGACTGTCCTTGGAACTCACCTGCATCTGTGTACCTGCTGGCGTTGTTGTGAGAGTCTGCGTTTGGCTTCAGGGAATCTTTTTTGGAGACTCTCTCAATGCGTTTGCCCATTTCATGGTGGGCGATTTACAGAAACAACGTGCGGCATGACAATGCACCTGCCCACACCACGCTGAGTGTTCACAACAGTTTTTAACCAAAAAAATGGCATGACCCCTGTGCCCCACCCTCACTATTCACTTGATCTCCCCCTGAGCGACTTTGTTTTTGTTTCCCCAGATGAAAAAAGGCCTCAAAGGGAAACATTTTGCCGATGTGGAAGAGGTGAAACAAACAAACAAAAAATGGCAGAAACACTAAAAGGCATCAAAATCAACAAGTTCAAAAACTGTTTTGAGCCATGGAAAAAGTGTCTGGATAGGTCTATTGCATTCAGCAGAGATACTTTGAAGGTGATTGAAGTTTAAACATGTGAGAATAAATACACAGTTTTTTAATAAATAAATTCTGGTGTTTTGGGGGTCCCCCCTGGTACCTTGAGGAGGCCAACTGGCCATTGCATGGCCAGTTTTCTACATTGGGTCCCTTCCACCAAGGAAGGGCCAGAGGTTTGTTCTAGCAGAAATAGACACGTGATCCAGGTATGGGTTTGCCCTTTGTCCTTGCAGGGTTCCAAGTAGCACCACTGTTTGAGGGTCCCAGGGTACCTGGGTATTCCTATGAACATTTGTGTACAATTTTGTGTATATGTAGATATAAAATTGTTTCTCCCACTGTGCCAGGAGGGGTGATGTCTAGCAAGAGATTGAATAGCTGTGTCTCACTTGAGGTTCGAGGACAACTCGATCTGGTCGGCTGGCAGTTTTATCTCTTGGAAGCTCAGAAAGGCAGAAGGAGGTCATCCCCGGAGCTGGGCTTCGACTCCTGCTAAATACAGACCCCCACCAGCTACATTCCAGGCAACCATCATGGTGCTGTTTGCTTGTGTCACGCTCACGCCTGATGACCAGGAGTCTTCCACTGTGGCACTGTAGTGATGGATGGAAAACTCCCAGGAGTCTCCCAGATCAAAGGCCTGAAGGAAAGCACGTGCAAAGCCACTGCTGATGTGTATAAAGGGGAAAAATATTCCCATCAGGAAATCTGTCCCCTGGGGCTGTGGGCTCAGGCCACTGCACGGGGCGCCTGCTTTGAGGGGAAGTGGGAATGCGTCATGCACAAACATGAACTGGACTGGCCGAGGTTTGGAGGTCAAGGGAGACTTTCCAAGCCTACCTCCATGTGCTGCAGGCACCGTTGCTGCAGTCTGGCCTTCTGCCATGTGAGAGCCACCTGTCCCCCACATCCTAGTGTGGTTTCTGTCTAGCACAGTGGCCGCTTGATGTTAATAGATACTCATGGGAGGAAGCCTTTCAACAAATACTTGCTGAGCCCCTTACAGGTTCTAGATGCTGAGGAAGTCAGTAGTGAATAAAATGGACAAAAATGACTCATTCTGATGACCCCTGAAAAATGACTTCCCTTGACAGACACACTTCCTTCCTCTCTGGTGTAGTCAATCTTTCTGGATTTATGTTAATGAATTTGGTTCTCTTGCCCTTAGAGAAAATCAAACCAACCAACCCAGGATACCCAGTAGACTCAGGGACTGGTCTTATTCAGGTCAATAATCACATGATGAGAGTTTGCCTTCTCTCCTTTGCTCTCACCTGACAAGAGCCCAACCCCGGGTGAGCCCAGTGATTGGTTTCCTTTGTACTGGAATATTCTTGGAGACACGCACGCCCTGCACTGGCGGGCTGCACAGGAGGCTGCGGACCTTACATGAGAACTCGGGTCCATGTAGAAATTACGTTTTGCTTCCCCACAGGGGGAAGTTCTGCCAGGGAAAAGAATGTAAGAATGAACAAGATGGAAGACCTTGCTTCCTCTTCCTGCCTCCCCCCACCCCAGATAATTATACTGTGACTTTTAGGGACACATAATCAACTTTTGTAACATATCAAGAAGAGTCTTGAAGAAAGTCACACTGAATCCTTGTTCAATTCTGTTTTCCTCTATCTTATCTTTTTGCTGAGGCCATAAAAACATGCTGTCTTCTTGATGCATCTTACATTTTTCAGATTTCCTACTTCCTTTTCATGAGCTTTAAAATGAACTTTTAATACCTCCCCTCTCCTGAAAGACATAATGGTTTTCCAACAACGGCTTTTAAAAAGAAATCAGAAACCAACTGATACAAGGGACTGATTATTGGCCTTGGAGTCTTGCAGGTCTGGGTTTGAATTCCGACTTCCTTCTGTGACCCTGGGCCTGTTATTGAATGTCCCTGAGCCTCAGTTTCCAAAATTACAAAAATCATTATAATAATGCTGTATCGCATTGCTGTGAGGACCAGATGAGGTAACGTTTATGACATTTAAGTCTAGTGACTAATAAGAAAGAAGGAAAGAAAGAAAGGAAGGAAGAAGAAAAGAAAAGAAAGGCATAAAGAAAGGAAGACAGACAGAGCAAGTCTGTGGAGAGGAATTAAATACATAGGTGACAAAAATGCAGATGACACTGCAACTGCAATGATCTGCTCCGGAATCATTTAGGCGTTTTTCATAATGACACCTTCTGAAAAAATAGAAGTAAATGGAAGAAACTCATAGGGTGTTAGGACTTTATTCACATCTACTCTGATACTCTTGTAGGACAGGCCCTATCTACTTATCAACCTTCACCCTTCTGAAGAGTTAAATACAAACTTCTTTAGCTCTTCTGTTGACTAAAAGATCGTTGTGTCAAGACATCACCTATTGGGTGTTATCTAAAACTTTTCAGATGTGTTTTTGTGACACCAGCAGCCCAGTTCCTTTATGTGAGAATGAAAATCAGATTGCTGTGCTGGGTACATAAGCACATGGTATCAGGAGAGGTGATTGTGCAGAGTACTGAGTGCGAGAGGGGACACTGAGTCAGTGTAGATGTCCCTCTGCCTTGGTAGGCAGGGTATTCGTCCTCTGGCCTGGGTCTGGAGAAGGCTTGTTAACACGCATAGTGCTGGCATTTAGAATGACACTGTGACATCAGTGCTCCAGTTTGGAATTTTGATAACCAGCTCACCTCAGCAGTTCCCCAGATCTTCTGTCCTCATCTCTTCATCTCACTTGACTCCAGGCTAATTGCCTCGGCAGAATGTGACTCTTTGAAAGCAAGGTCTTCCATCTTGTTCATTCTTACATTCTTTTCCCTGGCAGAACTTAGCCCAGTGTTTTGCAGGCTACGTACGTTTGCTATATAAATAGTTTCATCTTCCTGTATTAGAAATAAAGAAACAATTTCACAGAGATGAAAAGAAACTTGGTTCAAGTTGCACACAGGACAGGTGACGATTTGAGACGAGGATCATTAAGGCCACGACTCCTCGATGCAGTGAAGAGGGCATTGGTACCACCTCACATTTATTTGGATGGCTAACACAAAAAACAAATAGAAAATGACAAGTGAGGACTTGGAGAATCAGAACCCATGTGCATGGCACACGGGAGTGTAAAACGGCCCAGCTGCTATGGAAAACAGTAGGGGGGTTCCTCAAAAAATTTAACACAGAGTTATTCAGAAATTCCACTTTGGAGTCTATACCCAAAGGAATTGAAAGGAGGGACTCGACTAGATACTTGCACGCTGACATTCATAGCAGCGTTATTCACAACAGCTAAAAGTCCACACACACTGTTTATTGGCAGAAGAATGGATAACCGAAATACGGTGTATCCCAACAATGGAATAGTGTTCAAACTTAAAAAGGAACGAATTTGTGTCACAGGCGCCAACATGGCTGAATCTTGAGGACGTTATGCTAAGTGAGATAAGCGAGACACAAAATGACAAATGTTGTATGATTCCACCTCTAATTGAGAGCGGTTACGTTTATGGAGACAGAAAGTAGTACGGTGGTTGCCATGGGCTGAGGGGGGCGTGAGTGGGAGCCATTGTTTACTTGTTATGGAGTTTTAGTTTTGGGGGAAGATGAAAAAGTTCTGAAGATGGATGATGGTGACAGTTGCACAACAATGTGATGATGTTTAATGCTACTGAACTGTAGCCTTAAAAATGGCCCAAATGGTACATTTCACTTCATTTTACCACAAAAAACAAAAGAAAAAAAAACAATATTGAGAAAGCACAGTTGATCTTAATTTTGGAGGTTCACCACTTCTTTGAGTCTATAAAAACGAATCTCCTTCCTACAAATATGCACGTATACATAAAAGCTTCATTTAAAACAATTGCTTTTAAAGTTTCAAAAGTGAATCATATGTGCATTATTGAAAATGAAAAACACAAAAAGGAAAGAAAACAGAAATCATCTGTAATCGCAAGCAGGTTACATTTGACCTTGTCCATCTAAGTTCCTGTGCTTGTAGACACACAATTGGATGCATACTGTTATGGGATTAAGATCTCATAGTATGTATCATGCTTTATTACACATCATGAATACGTGCCAAAGTCCCAAAGCTTGTGTGTGACTGACCTAGATTTCCAGTCCTTCAGGGTGTGACATCAGGGAACTCCGTGTGACACCACGTAACTCACTCGCAAGGTCACCTTCCAGGGGCCCATTAAGCAAGGTTTTCCAGTTACTCTGTGACCTGCAGGATCATAAATCCTCCCAGAAAATCCAGGGAGAGGTTTGATATGTGACTGAGAAAGGAAGACACTGTGCAAAGGGCAACTTGGGCATAGATCTCCCAGGAAGGGGTGTGTGAGTCCAGGAGAAGCCATAAGCATTTCAATAACGAAGAATACTACACCCATTCGATCAGGAAACCAAATGTAATCCTCCCTTTCATGGAGACGAAATTTTCTTAGAAGACAAACTTGGCAGTGGGACTCCGAATAAAGATGTTAACAGTTAAAATACCGCCTCCCCTTAATGATCAATTTAAAGTGAGATATTAAGCAATAGAGTACGATGCTTCTAAGGGAATGATCAGATTCTCTTAAAACATTAGCAAGAGGCTATGTTTCTATTGACTTGTTTAACAGTGCATTTGTATAGTACAGCCCAATGAGATGTACACGTTTGTCAATCGTTATTATCAAGACGTAAATATGAACACATTTGCAAAATTCCTTCCTTGAACTTCCTTCTGTCCTTCTGTCACCAACCTAATGGACAAGTCCTGATGTAGACTGCTCAAAAGTGGCTTAGCAATTCCATGTATGAGGTGCTTCTTTTCTATTGATTGTAATAAAAGCACTTCATCTGAGGGGTAGATTAACAAAGATCCTTCCTATAAACTAACAAAAGTACATTTACAAAGGAGTAATTTTACTTCCTCTGCTTTATATATACTATGGGCACTTAGAACATATTTGTTCTTTAAATAGACACCCATATTCACTAAAATGCACACATGCAACAATTGTGAGACAGTTTGAATTTATCTAATAACTCATGGGCATAGACCCATCTCCTTCCCACCTTTACAACAGTCATTTTACTTTTCCAAGAGAGCAAGATGAACAGTTCCATTCTCAAAAGATAATTGTGCCTATGAATTAAAAGAAAAAAAAAAGAAAGCTAAAGTGTGTTATTTTACATTCCCTACTTTTATCAGAGGTTGTGCATTTCTAAATATCTAAAAGACTAGCTATTTCAGACGTTTCAGATGCAGACCTAAGGTAAGGACCACAGCAGCACAGCATGAACTCCATGCACGTAATGTAACAGAGGCTATACCCTAAAAGTGTCTTCTAGATAGGGCCGTTGTGGCCCAGAACCCTCCCTCTTCTTTCTGCCATCAACCCCATGGGCAACACATCTGTAATGACTAGAGGGGATTTTTTAAAACAATTTCCACAAGTTGTTTTTTAGAAGACTGTCTTTCCTATGAATTTTAACACAAAATGCACAAAATAGCTTACTAACGGTACTTTTGTCGAGAGCTTGGGAACCTCTTTAATATCTACAAAGACTAGATGCTAGACAATGAAGACTCGTGCGCTGTAGGCACAGCAGAGAAAACTAACATGCTGACCTACATGCCTCCCTGGGGACACGTGGGCAGGGAGCCCTTTACACATCCCTGTCACCCCTCTTCTCTCAAACCAGAGCACGATGCAACGTGCCCTGTTCAAAGAGGCCATTGGGCCATTCCATTTCTGAAAGACAATAATTCTTATGAATTTTAACAAAAGGACATTTATAAACCGTGGTACTTGACTGCCTCTATTTGTAACATTTATCATAGGCTGACTAGATGCACCATTTGAAACGGGACAGAAAACAATGGTACTGATCCGTTTCAAATGGGACGTCTGGTCAGCCTGGTGTCACTGGGTGAAATTCAAGGTGTCAGTAGGCTGACGAGATGTACTGTTTGAAACGGGACCGGACCGTTGTCTTGTGTTCCATTTAAAATGGTACACTTGGTCAGCCTACTCGGGTACGTTAGAACATCAAGAAAGATTAGGTATCATCCCATCTCAAAAAAGCACTTGCTGTGGTCACCTGTGCACGTACCAGTGAGGAAAGAAAGTGCGCACAGAGCCGTGGTTGTAACTCAAAAACTTCTTATCGTGGGGCTCGTCTGGCCAAAGCACCCCCTTCTGATCTGTGCCTCAGCTTAGCGCTAGCCTAAATTTGGGGGTTTTCACAGGTCCCCTGGAGTTCATTTGTGACCCATCCGAGGTTCACGGAATAGAGGCTGGGAACCCCCGTCCTTAGGACTTTTGTGTGCTCCTCGCTGACGCCACAGCTGAGCCACGAGAGGAGAGAAGGCCTGCAGCTCGCTTCATGCTCTCCAAGGGGCTCTGCCGCAGAGAGGTGCGCTTCCGGTCATGGAGCTGTCACGCTGCCCTGGGTCTCCGCTCGGAGGGACAAGGCTTGACTCCCAAGGCTCCTGGAGTTTGTGAAAGAACGCGAAGCCCCAGCCAGCTTTCCTTTGGCAGTCGCTCCGTTCCCTTTCTTCCTCTCTTTCCTTTCCCAGGGAGCTTGCTCCTTCCGTCTGTCTTTCACATTCTGCTTCATGAATAGCAATTCAGGTTTCATTTTCTTCTTGAATGCACGCTCTCGGAAAAGAGGCTTCTCACCAAGAATGTGTAGTCTGATCACGCTCTTGCCAATGGGTTAAAACAAAGATCTCCGTGCTGGGTAGAATTTTCCAGACCCGTTTACACATGCCTGCTCTTCTCACCCTTGGCTGAAACCACAACGTATTCATGAACGCATAAGGGGTGAGAAAACCCTTCCTCCTAGTGATCGAGAAATAACTGACAAAATTCGACAGAATTATTTCCAGTTTGCTTCTGGTTTTCCTGGAATGCATGACTTCAGACAGACACATGCAAACAGGTCCTATATCTACGTATCTGAAAAGCGTAAGTGAATGTCTCTATTTATCACCTAAGATTAAATAATCTGAAGTTTGAAAAACTCAAGTGAAAAATTCGTGTGCGCTGAGTGCGTTCACAAACCCCACAGCATATACATTAATTGTCCCTTGTCTGTAGAGTAGCACATAACAAACTAGGAAAACCTCGGTTTTGCTTTCTACTTTTCCGTTAAGGTCATTAGAGTGGGCAGTTACTCTTATCTGGGCTCCAGAATGCCATGAAAAGTCAACAGGCAAAGAAACACCCACAAAAATCAGAACCTTGACTGTCACAGGGCCAGCCCTGTGGCCACACTCCTGAAACAACAGCTGCCCGACTGATGTGTAGTATTAAGCAAAGGTCTCAGACGGGCTCTAACACATGGCATCCCAGCAGAGCCAGAGCCAGAGAGGTAAACCCTTCATTTTCGTCTGCTTTTCCCTCTGCAATTTTCTATTTTCCGTCTCCTCCTCCTCCTCCCACCTCCAAGAGAGTTAGAGAGAGCTCTGCACACAGGTAGAGGAGAGAGCGGATCACTGGGGTGCTCTGAAGGATGTGAGAAAGGCCCCCATTCCCCTTTGCTGTTCTGACCGACATTCCCAAAGCTCTGTTCTCCAGAAGAGCTACATTTGCAATTGTTAACAACTATTGCAACACCGGCGAGTTCATTGGTAATGCAAGCTTTTACCAAGCCTCGGCATGCGGACTGTGTGCCTATCACCCACTTCCAGTACACCGGCCTTCCGTGTCCCTCTTCATCACGGCATCCTGGGGCAAAGGTTCTGGAACTCCTCCAGGAAGTGCGTCTGATGTGAAGCTGAGTGGTCTCTGACTCTTAAGAGGTTACTTTAAAATCGTTGCATATTAATAATATTATATGTATCACATTTTCTTTATCCATTCATCCACAACGGACACTTAGATGGCCTCCACATCTTGGCTGTTGTGGATAGTAATGCTGCAATGAACACGGGGGTACAGATATCTTGTTGACATACTGATTTCATTTGTTTGGGATAAATACCCAGAAGTAGTATTGCTGGATCATAAGGTAGCTATATTTTTAAAGTTTTTGCAGAAACTTTATACCGTTTCCCATAGTGGCTGCACCGATGTACCTTCCCAGAAACAGTCCACGAGGTTCCCTTTGCTCCATGTTCTCACCGATGCTTGTTATCGCTTATCTTTTTGATAAAAGCCATTGTAACAGGAGTGAGGTGATATCTCATTGTGTATTTTTTTTCAAGTGCAGAAAGTTGTAAATTTAATAATAAATTCATACAAATAAATCATTCTGTATACATGTGATATATGAATATACAATGCTTTCAGAAACAAATAGAAATGGACTAAAAGGTTTATATGGACACATAAATTCTTCATATGTGAAAACTATGACTAACCATATGGTTTTGATTTGCATTTTCCTGATGGTTAGGGATGATGGGCTCCTTTTCATGGACCTGTTGGCCATTTGTATGTCATGTTAAGCCTGAGTAACTGCTAGGCTGACCAGATGTCCCATTTTAAATGGGACAGAAAACAGTGGTCCTGCCCCGTATCAAATGGTACGTCTGATGAGCCTCGTCTCACTGGGCTACATGCAAGGTGTCAGTAGGCTGACCATACGTATCGTTTGAAATGGGACAGTACTGCTCTTTTCTGTCCCATTTAAAATGGGACGTCTGGTCAGCCTGGCAACTGCAGGCTGGCTTCCCGTAGACCCAGTGTGGTGAGGGTGACCATGTATGGAGTTGACACCCTGCACGAAGCTGAGAGTTGTGGGGTCACTTTAGTTGAACGAAATTATTTTCTTGACCTCGTTTGATTCCTTGGTCTTCAGAACAGGTTATCAGGTTCAAGGCATGCAAATCTGGCCCCTGCACATTTTGCTTGGCTCATTTTTGTTGTAATTATAGTTGAGAATATCTTGGCTGGTACAGAGAGAGCCAAAAGGACTAATCTCTGACCTTGTCCTTGAAAATCCCCGACTAGGAGCCAAACCTTCTGAAAGCTCAGTGCCTCTTGCCTGCCATGGCTGGATTGGAAGGCAGAGCCCCGGTCCCCTTTGTGGTGTGGGCACAGCAGGCCTCTAAGAGAATCCCTGGAGCCAGGGTCATGGGCGCAGCCGCAGGCAACAAAGCCCACACTGGTCTGTGCCACCCTGGGTGGGGTGTCAAGGCGGGTGCTGGCTAATTGGAGGTCACACAGCAAGCCTTCTGCCCTGCTGCTGGCTTGGGCCAAACTGGGCCCAAACTGCTTGCTGTGTGACTTCGGAAAAGTGTCACCTCTTTAGTAGACCACATGATGTGACAGTGAGAAGACAGCCAGCTGTGAGCCAGAAAGCAGGCCATCTGTAGTCATCAACTCCAATGGCACCATGATTTCGGTGCCTCCAGAATTGTGAGAAACAACAACGACAACAGCAATAACAACCGAGAAACCCCAGCCACTCTGAGTGCTGAT
>PVJL010016026.1:0-22249 GCA_004026885.1 Lyroderma lyra
TCTTGTCAAAAGCTTTTTCTGCATCAATTGAAATGACCATATGGTCTTTATCTTTGATTTTGTTTATGTGGTGTATCACATTGATTGATTTTCGTATGTTGAACCATCCTTGTGCTCCTGGGATGAATCCCACTTGATCATGATCTTTTTGATGCATTGTTGTATTCTGTTTGCTAATATTTTGTTTAGGATTTTTGCATCTGTGTTCATCAGAGATATTGGTCTATAGTTTTCTTTCTTTGTGTTGTCTTTGCCAGGCTTTGGTATTAGGGTAATGTTGACCTCATAGAATGAGTTAGGAAGTATTGCTTCCTCTTCAATTTTTTGGAAGAGTCTGAGGAGGACAGGTGTTAATTCTTCTTTGAATGCTTGGTAGAACTCGTTAGTGAAACCATCTGGTCCAGGGCTTTTGCCTTTAGGGAGATTATGGATAGTCATCTCAATCTCTTCGCTATCGATTGGTCTATTTACATTATCCTGTTCTTCTTGGTTCAGTCTGGGTAGGCTATAAGTTTCTAGAAACTTGTCCATTTCTTCTAGGTTGTTAAATTTAGTGGCATAAAGTCCTTCATAATATTTTCTTATAATCCTTTGTATTTCTGTGGTATCAGTGGTAAAGTCTCCCCTTTCATTTCTAATTTTGGATATTTGTGTCCTTTCCTTTTGTCCTTTGATTAGTCTAGCCAGGGGTTTGTCAATTTTGTTGGCTTTCTCAAAGAACCAGCTCTTCGTAATATTAATTTTTTCTATTGTCCTTCTGTTCTCTAATTGGTTTAGCTCTGCTTTAATTTTTATTATTTCTTTCCTTCTGCTGACTTTGAGTTTTGTCTGCTCTTCTTTTTCTGGTTCTTTAAGATGGGATGTTAAGATGTTTACTTGTGATTTTTCTTGTTTCTTAAGATAGTCCTGTAGTGATATAAATTTCCCTCTTATTACCGCTTTTGCTGTGTCCCAATAATTCTGATACGTTGTATTTTCATTGTCATTAGTTCCTATATATTTTTAATCTCATCTTTTATTTGTTCTTTTATCCAGTCCTTTTTTAATAAGCTGTTGTTTAATGTCCATGTATATGTGGTTTTTTCTGCTTTCCTTTTACAGTTGATCTCCAATTTCAAAGCCTTGTGGTCTGAGAATACACTTGGTATGATTTCAATCTTCTTGAATTTGCTTAGGCTACTTTTGTGTCCCAGCATGTGGTCTATCCTTGAGAATGTTCCATGTGCACTAGAAAAGAAGCAATAGTCTCTTTTTGCTGGATGAAGTGTCCTGTAAATGTCAATTATATCCAGTTGCTGTAATGTGTCGTTTAGAGCTGTTATTTCCTTATTTATTTTCTGTTTGGATGATCTGTCCGTGGCTGTTAGTGGGGTGTTTAAGTCTCCCACAATGATTGTGTGTTCATCAGTTTCTCCTTTCAAATCTGTTAGTAGTTTCTTTGTATATTTTGGTGCATCCTGGTTGGGAGCATATATATTAATTAGTGTCAAGTCTTCTTGTTGTTGTATTGTGCCTTTTATCACTATGTAATGTCCATCCTTGTCTTTTACTATCTTTTTAAACCTGAAGTTTATTTCATTAGATATCAGTATGGCAACTCCTGCTTTTCTCTGGTTACCATTTGCTTGAAGTATTGCTTCCCATCCTTTCACTCTGAGTCTGTGTTTGTCCTTATGGCTGAGGTGTGTTTCTTGGAGACAGCATATGGATGGGTTCTGTTTTTTAATTCAGTCTGCTACTCTGTGTCTTTTTATTGCTGAGTTCATTCCATTAACATTTAGAATGATGATCTATATGTGAGGATTTCCTGTGGCCATTACTTATTTCTTTGTTTGTTTTTGTTTTATTTTTGTTTCTTTTCTTGTTGCCCCAACTTTGTTCCATTTTTCTTGATGTTTTGTTTCAAGTTGAAGAGCCTCCTTTAGTATTTCTTGGAGTGCTGGCCTTGTGCTGGCAAATTCCCTCAGCTTCTGTGTGTCTGAGAAGGTCTTTATTCCACCTTCATATCTGAAAGATAATTTTGCTGGATAATTTATTCTTGGCTGTAAGTTCCTCTCTTTTAAATTTTTGAATATTGGATTCCACTCCCTCCTGGCTTGTAGAGTTTCTGCTGAGAAATCTGATGTCAGCCTGATGGATTTTCCTCTAAAGGTTATAGTCTTTTTTCCCTGACTGCCTTGAGAATTGTCTCTTTGTCTTTAGTTTTGGACATATTTAGTACCATGTGTCTTGAAGAAGATCTTTAGGGTCCAGGTATCTAGGGAACCTGTTTTCTTCTTGAACTTGGGGTTCCAGATCTTTCCATAGGTTTGGAAAGTTCTCATCTACTATTTGTTTGAGTATGCTCTCTGTAGAATGCTCTACCCGTTCTTCTGTTCCTATTACCCTGATGTTGTTTTGTCTCATGGAGTCAGATAGTTCTTGCAGAGTTCTTTCAATCCTTTTCATTCTATATTCCCTCTCTTTCTCTTTTTGAGCTGTTTCCATGTTCTGATCTTCGATATCACTAATTCTTTCCTCCATCTGGTTGGCCCTGTTTCCTGTGGCAGTTATTTCATTTCTCACTTCTTTTATTGTATTATTTATCTTTCGCATTTCCACCTCAGTCTTCCTTATGTTTTGAATTTCTTTGTTAAATTGTTCATTTTGTTCATGGAGTTCCTTTTTTTATGTCATTCATCTCCTTTTTTATGTTGTTTATCTCAGCCATAGTGCTCTGCCAGTATGTTTTCATTTCTCTCAGAGCCTTTAGAATGGCTACTTTAAAGTCTCTGTCACTTAGTTCAGAAACTTCTAGGTCTAAGAAGCTGTCTTGATGAATTTCCTGATCTTTGTAAGGAGTTTTAGTTTTTAAGGAATTCATCCTGTCTGTTGGGTTCTTCCTCTTTGACATGTGGGCGTTATGTTCAGTAGTAGTGCCCAAGAGCCCACATTGGTACTTTTGTGGTTTCTTGCTGTAGGGCAAACACAAGGTGGCACTGGGGCGGGGGGCAAGTTTTGGGAGAGAGAGGGGTTGTTTATTTCTTATTTCTGGTCTCCTGCTACGTTTGGAGGCGGTGCACATCTATCATGGTCCCTCCACTTCCTGTAGTTAGTTAGTTGGTTGGGGAGGCTGTAGGAAAGGGGAGAGGCCAATAAAAGGCACACTGGGGCAGCTCTACCTTCTGCCCTATGCTGGGGAAGCTGGGTGATGCGGGCCGAGGCTGCTCCTGCTGGCTGGGGCGAATGCTATCAAATCCGCCTTTCTTCCCGGGCCTGCTTCCGTGGCCAAATGTTGGGGCAGAGTCTGCAGGCTCGCACTGCTTTTAGGACCCAGGGGCGCACGAGCAGGCATGCACACAAGTCTGAAGCTGTGTGTCTGGCCCCGCGGTAGGAAGGCAGCTGGCCCGCCTCCACAGCAGGCCGGAACAGGAACCGCAGCCCTGCGCAGGAGCCGCACACGCTGTGCTGGCAGCCGGTCCACCTCTGCAGCAGGCCAGGAACGGAAGCTGCAGCCCTACACAGGAGTCGTGCATGCCTGCGCTGTGGGTCCCAAGGGAGCCTAGAGCCAAGGTGTCGTCTCTGTAGTTCAGAGTCCTTGCTCAGCCCTGCTACCACTCAAGAGTTCCAGAGGCTGGCTCCCAAGGTCTGTCCCCAACTCGCCGCTCCAAATTCCAGCTCCCCAGCCCAGCTTTCCAATGACTCCTACTGTTCTGCCGTTTTGCTAGGGCTTTTCCTCTTGTTGCCTCTTGGCCTCTCCCCTCCCATGCACTGCAGTCAGCCGCGATCGGGTCCTGTTGCGATCCGTCTCTGCTCCCTCCCCTCTCTTCCGCTCGCCCCTTTCTCTCCAAACCTTAGGTGTTTACTTGTGATGCGTGGATTTCTTAGCTGCCGTTTTTGTCACCTACGGTCCTCTTTCTTGGCTCCTGGGTGGCTGTTCAATTGTGTTTTCTGAGAGAGGCTTTAGGGACCTCCTCTCCAGTTGCCATCTTCTCTCCTCCCCTCTGATTAAGCATAATTTTGTTGCTGAAAAATTTAATTATTTTTCATAGATACAAGAAAGTGATTCTGACAGTTTTTGCCTATTTATTTGCTGAGGTTTTTTTTGTTTGTTTTTTGTTTTTTGTGGAGGAATTGACCTTTTGAGTTTCTTACTCCACCATTTTTGCAGATGTCACTCTCCACCAATATTATTACCATCTTATATTTGTTACAATTAATGAACCAATATTAATACATTATTTTAAACTAAAGTTCATACTTCATTCAAATTTTCTTAGTTTTATCTAATGCCATTTTGCTGTTTTAGGGTCCTATCTAGGACACACATTACATTTAGTGGTCATATCTCCTGAGGCTTTTCTTAGCTGTGACAGTTTCTTAGACATTCTTTGTTTTTGATGTGTTTGATAGCTTTGAGAAGTTCAGAACTGTAAAACACATCAAAAGTGTTTGGTAGAATGTCTGTCCATGGGGATTGAATGATGTTTTTCTCATGATTAAACTGGAGCTAACTGGAGTTTTCGAAAGGGAGACTTCAGAAGTAAAGTGCCATTTTCCATCAAATCTTATCAAAGGTACATACTGTTAACATGACTTTTCACTTTTGATATTGACCTTCATTACTTGATTGACACAGTGTTTGTTGAATTTCTTTTACCCCACTTTTCATACCATACTCTTTGGAAGTAAGTCATTCTAAGCATTCCACACCTAAAGAGTGAGTCGTTATGTTCTACCTTCTAGATGCCAAATATCTACCTACATCATCTGAAACTCTTCTGCATGGGAGTTTTGTCTTCTTTCCCCCATTTATTTATCCAATTATTGACATCGGTATGGACTCAGAGATAACTATTTTATATTTTAGGTTATAATTTAATACTACTTGTTCAGTTTATCACTGTAGTCACTGGGAGTTGTTCCAATTGGCTCCTGTGTCCTAGTAAGTAGTTTTCACCCCCATCACCCCATCTGTTTCAGCTGGAGTATCACTGTCAGCAGATTCCTTACCTGAGACTATAGTTGATATTCGTGAACAATAGAAGTGCAGGGATGATTAATATTTTTGCCATCTGATCTTCAAAACACTTTCTTTTCTCAATTTTTAAATTTCATTAATTCTGAATAGTATTTTATTCAGTTAAAGTCTTTTTCTGAAGATGAAGGGAACACCTGTGATTTTTTTTTTCCTTTTATTGTTTCCATATTATTTTCATGTAGTTTCCACTCAGGGTATAACTTCTTATTCAGATTTCTATGTGGTCTCTTCTCTAGCTCACAGGGGAATGGTTCATGGACCTGAGTGCCTTTCTTACTTTTCTTTTCCCTTTGCTGTCTGGCTCAGACATTTGTTTTTCTTTTTTTTTTTTTTTTTTTTTTTTTTTTTTTTTTTTTTTTTGCTTTTTGGTATGTGGGTAGCTCCCTGACTGGGAATTGAACCCAGGCCGCAGCGCTGACAGCGCCAACACCGAAGCCTTAAGCCACTACACCATCAGGGAACTCCCAGACATTTGTTTTTCTAACTTTCTCCTCTCAGAGTTTTGTCTTGAGAGAGAGAAGGTCAGTGAGTTCCATGTTTGGTACACATTTCTTGTTCAAATAAATCTTGACTACCTTGATTCTCGAGTAATATTTCCACCTACAAGATAACATTCCTATCAAACTAGCATCTGATCCAAACCAAGTCTCTTTTTTTTTTACAAGGTACAAGAAATTTTATGTACTAGTAACAAATTTACGATATTTACGCATCATCGAAGGCCAGAACTTCTCGACACTGTCAACATCAGAAGTATCGTCTTCTTCAATGTCTACATTACCAATGTCTTCTAAAGAGTCACTGTCCTTAGTAAATTTCATTGTCCTCAGTTCTGTCCATTGCATTGCTGATGACGCATTTTTTAAACACAAACCAAGTCTTAATCTGTAGTCATGTCTAATTTCCCTTAAGTAAGTTCTCTCTTTGCTTCATTTTCCTTTAGAGTATCAGATCCATAAATTATCTAGATATAGCTCCTTAGGACACTCCTTTGCCAATAATTCTGTTCCTTTGAAACTCATATAATAATTCTTTGAATCCCTTATACCTATCTTCCTGGATTTTCTTCCTAAATCTGACTAGATTTTCTTAACCACTTAACTACTCTGTCCCAGTATTTAAGGCATGGTTTTCCAATGGTTCTTATAAGATTCTAGCTTTAAGAAGGATCCTTTAAAAAATTTCTGATCCTAGGTCACTCTAGGTATCTTTATATTTGCTCTCTAAGGTGTTTCCTCTTTTTATTTTTCTGATTGATTTTTTTTTGTTGTTGTTTTGGTACCAGCTTTCCTTTCTGAATCAGTAACACTGAAATGGATGCCCTTTTCTGTTACCTTCTCCAAGAAAAGTTGGACTTGACTGTATCACCTTTTAAACCTTGTTGTTCTCACTCCTGGCTCTTACCACCTCATTCCTCCTTTATATCTGTCCAACCTGGTTTTAAGATCTTAATATTTCTTCTTAGGAAATATCTTTCTCATTACTACTCAGTTTTATGTCGTCTATTTTATTTTCCTTCTTCTACTACCTTTGTTCGGATAGTAAGGAAAAAGGTCCTTTTCAACCTATTCCAGTTTCTTCTTAATTCCTGGGGTAAATCAGAAACTCAGAGCCAGAGTCTGACAGGCACAGACTTGTAAATGGCTTTCTCAGTTTTTAGACATTTAATAATCTCAGTCCGTTATTTTGTGACCTCAACCTTGGAAGAAGGAATATTCTCTTTATAAAAAAAAAGTCTCCATTCCTTTTGATTTAAATATTAATAAAATAGACCTTCTTTCTATGATAGGAGCCACGATTTGAGTCTCTGAGCTCATAATCACATTTTCTTTCGTTACCAAATACAGCCTACTTGGGATTGTATTGTTGAGGTGACTTTAGTCTGTGGATACAACACATGAATTCAGGTTTGGTCTTGTCTCTTCCAGTCTTCTCTCGCCCTAAGGTGACTTCAAAATAGTGCACACATGTGCATAACACATGCACCAACACACAATTTGGAGACGCTGAAGTTGGTATAGTAGGCAGTTGTACCTGTGTCTGGAGCTAAGAATTTTAAACTGCACTAGAGTTTGGAGCACATTTTGAACTCAGCCACTTTTCAAATTTCTGGCCTAGTAGTTTGAGATCTGGCTGAGAAATTCAGTACAGAAAGCAGCCAATGTTCTTTTATCACCCAGTTCTTAAAAAGCTTATCTAAGAGAAAAAAAGAAAACAGGTTTGCTCTTCCTTATCTATTTTGTTCCAGGGACTAAATCTTATGTGGCCTGTACTCATGGGTGCCTAAGGTTTAATGCTGCGTTCATTTACTGATAAAAACCAATCATTTGGTGCAATATCAGTCATTAAAAACTACCGAGGTTAATAAATCCACATGGCCATGCTTACCAAAACCTAAAGTCTAAGCCACGTGTCTTGGCTCACTGAAACTTCTGTGTTGATGCTATGTTGGCCCCATCATTGTTCTGAAGCAAAAGTTTTGGTTAAGTTTAATCAGTTTAACTAAAATGCATTGAAAGTTTAAAAGATCCTGTGCTAGAAAATAAAATATATCTTACTGTGTGACACTTAATGTTACAATATGAGGATTAAAGTTGCTAGGTGATTGCTTTAGGTACTAGAATTTCTCTCATGTGCTTTCAAGTCTTCACTTTTGGTCCAGATAATATGTAAATAATGCTTCATCCTCAATCAATTTCCTTTGGGGATTAAGTCCTGACATATTTTCTTGAAACGTATTTGCTGGCAGTCTTGTGTAATATGGCTAGTCCTGTTGTGTCTGTGATCCTCAGTTTCTTTTAGCTTGTGTTTTTGGAGATGTTTTAGTTTTCTGTGGAAGTTTCTCAGGGATTTTGAAGATAAAAATGGAGGTGGGGCGGGTTGCGAATGTGGCCAGTTGTCCAATGCTTCAGGTCCATCACATTCATTTCACTTAAAAGTACTTCACCCTCCCTCCCTCCGCCCCCTCCCTTTCTCCCTCTGTATATGTACGAACACATAAAAGTACACATATGTACCTACAAATTCCATCTAAGATATCACTTGAGGATGGACCTAGAGATCATCATGCTAAGCAAAATAAGTCAGACAGAAAAAACCAAGAACTATTTGACTTCACTCATATGCAGAATATAAAACTGAAAGCAACAAAGAAAAAACAACCAACCAAACAAAACTAATGGATACAATCAATAGTTTAATGGTTATTTGGGGGCAGAAGTGGGAGGGGGTACATGAGGAGGGAGGGGGTGGCAGGGGAGGGAGGGGGAGCCAAATAGATGGTGATGGAATGAGAACTCACACTGGGTGATGAACATAAAATGCAACAAGTAGACGATGCGCTGTAGAATTGTACACCTGGAACCTATGTAATTCTCGCTAACCAATGTCACCCAATAAGTTAAACAATAAAAAAATTTTTTAAAAAGCTATCACTTGAATAGAAAGGGTGTGTTGCTCTGAAACATTCGAATGTTATTATTGTCTAATGACATAATTTCTCATTTTCCCATCTTATTAGACTTCTCTTAGGGAGTAAATAAAATCCAGGTATAAAGAGACTAAAGGAGCTTTAAAACACATGAATGAGAGTTAAGATTAGGGTCCTTGTTATTCTTGTTCACTGGTGTGTCAATCATTTGTTTAGGCATTAATTCACAAATACTTGTTGAACATCATTTATGTGCCAGGTAGTTGTGGGGCTGGAGCACATAAACAAAAGAAGACCCAATGTGCTCATATTAGTTAGCTAGCGCTGTCTTAGCCACGTACCACACAGACTGACTGAATTAACAGAAACGTTCTGTCTCGCAGTCATGGAGACCAGAGGTCCAAGATCAAAGAATTGGCAAGGGGGGGTTCCATCTGAGGGCTGTGAGGGGACAAGCTGTTCCATGCCTTTCTTCTAGCTTTGGGCAGTTTGCTGCCAATCTTTGGTGTTCCTTGTTTTATGGATGCATCACCCCAATCTCTACCCAATGTTCACATGGTATTTTCCCTGTCTGTGAGTCTGTGTTCAAATTTCCCTTGTTAAAAGGACACCAGTCATAATGAATTATGGGCTCACCCTACTCCAGTATGATTTCAACTTAACTAATTGCACCTGTAGTGACCCACTTTCCAAATAAGGTCACATTCTGAGGTTACTGGGGGTTATGAATTCAACATATGAATGTTGAGGGAACATGATTCAATCCATAACACCCACATACTATCTACCTAATCTTCACACATACAAATAAGCTAATAAGTTGTTAAATACAGTATGTTTTATACTCCTGTTATGACAAGTATACCTTCACAAACACCCGGAAGGACGGGTTTTAATCTAGGATTCTTGGAGATCATGTTGGGTGATGGTAGCCTGGGAAGGGCTAGCTCCTGCAGTCCTCTGTAGGCCCTGCTTTCTCCTTCTGCCCCGGCTCCCTGCTGCACTGACTGGCCTCATACACATGGGTGGACATTCCAGCTGGCATAGTCCAGCTGCATTCATATACTCTGCAAGCAGCCTCCCCCTGGTCACCACTAGGGCCTCGGCATTGCTTACAATGGGTGGTGCAGTTTGATTGCAGATGAATGGACTCTTAGAAGAGGACTGCAGAGGCTTTCCAGGCAGGGAATTCTGGGGTCCTGGATACTACCTGGAATGTTGGTATGGAATAAGGGATCTGGGTGTGGTTAAGAATCACAGCCGGAGGAGGCAGGATTCTCTTTGGTGAGGGCATAGGGCAAGGACTCCTCTCATCTGGATCTAACGCTGTACTGTCAGTGAACAAAACTCTGTAGTCTTGGGGTTTATTGTCTATTGAAAAGAGACAAAATTTAAATAATAAGCCAAATAAGTAAATTGTGTAGAATGTTCAAACTTGATAAGTACATAGGAAAAAAATTGTAGAGCTGGCTGGGAAGGATCTGGTGTGTACCTGGGGACAGGGCAGGTTACATTTTAGAGAGTTGTCAGGATAGGTCAGGGATGGAAACGTTTGATCAAGACTTAAAAGTGATAAGTTAGGCAAGTGGATATATGGGACAAAAGCACATTTTTTTTTTCTTTTAAAGAAGAGGACATCTCATAAAGATTCCAGAAGTGAAGCACGCCTAGAGTGCTCAGGGAACAGAATGCAGTCCAGGTTTGCTTGAGTGTGAAGAGGATGGGAGGATATATTATAATGAGAGTTAAAAATCAGAGAGGTTGCTGATGGGAGACCAGATCCATAGGACCTTTTAGTTTTGTTTGTTTGTTTTTAAAGGTTTGGGCTTTTACTCTGAGATTAGAAGCTCCTGCAGAGTTCTGAGCAGAAGAATGACATGATTATTCCAGTTGCTGTGTTTAGAATATACTTTGAGTGGGGCAGAGTAAGCACAGAAACAAGGAGACTGTTTATTAATAGAAAAGGATTGTGGTAATTTGGGACGAAGATGTTAGTAGTACCCTGGACCAGAGGGGTAGTGATAGAGAGGGATAAATGGTTGGATTTAGGGTATAGTTTGAAGGTGGAGCCAACAAGAGTTCCTGATGGATCGAATTATATGGGAGGGGATCAAGGATGACTTCCAAGTTTTTTGCTGTTTAAAATTGGTTTTGAGGAAAAGATTATTAGTTTTCGACATGCTAAGTTTGAGATACTAGATATGTAAGGAGGCCATTTATGAAGTAGTTGGGTATGGAACTCTAAAATTTGGAAAGCATTCTGAGCTAAAGTTAATAAAGCTGGAAATCATCAGCGTACAGATAATACTTAAAGCCATGTGAGTATGTGAGATCACCAGGGAGTACAGGTTGATGGAGAAGAGGACAGGAGTGAGCCCTGTGACTCCAGCTTTGGAGGCTGTGAAGAAAAGGATGCTCCTCCAAAGAAGACTGAGAAAGAGGGGCCAAGCCAGAGAAGGGAAGCACGAGACGGTGTGGTGTCCGGGAGGCCAGGTGGAGAGCATGGATTGAGAAAGATAGAGTTAGTGATTGTGTCAAATACCGGTGATAACTAAGGTCAGCTTAGGACTGAAAATTGACCTTTGGATTTAGCTAACTGGATGTCAGTAGGGACCCTGACGAAAATAGTTTCACTGAAGTGCTGAGGGGAAACACCTTTTTCAAATGGGTCTGAGAGAGAATGTGTGAAGAGAAACTGGAGACAGAGAGGAGAGGTGACTGGTTTTGAAGAGTTTTGCTGCAAAGAGGTGCATGGAAATGTGTCAGTAAGGCGCAGTGGGATGATAAGAATTTTTTATGATGACTGTAAGATTATGTAACCATATAATATCTGGTTGTATGCTGAAGAAAAATGTCCAATAGAGAACAAAAAATAATGCTTTTCAATAGAAGAGAATTCCATCATGTTTGTGAGTAGGTGACAGGGGCTGGGATTCAGTGTGCACGTTGAGAGGTTGATTTGGGGGAAGGAGCAAGGGTCGTTTTTCCATTATAATAAGTAGGAAGGTGGAGCGTAGAATCTGCTAGGTGGGTCAATGAGATAGTGGAATCCGTGAAGGTTTTCTTTATAGACTGATTTCAATTTCCAGTGAAGTAGAAAACAAAGCTGAGAGTGGGGATTAGGGGAGGAGGTGCTGGGCTTTTAGCGGAGAAGTAGGGTGTGTAATCACTGACTCACAGAAAGGGAGAGTGAATGGAGCCAGCAGCATTAATGGTTTCCTTGATTTGCATGGTCATACATTTCAAATGGGACCACATCAGTCCATACCAGGCACTCAGATATTTTTAATAAAGAAATGTACAGACTTTTGCATGTCTATATGGTTGTGTACATGGCCATATAAAAGAGGTTAAATTACTTATTTTTAAAAAATTCTAACACTCGAAATCATTGATTAAAGCAAGGGTTTACAATCTTTTTAAATAATTTACATGGTAGAGATTTTTTTGGGCAGGGATTTTTATAAGTTCTATTTAATTATCTTAAAGAATGTGGCATAGTGCCTTGAATTGTACCTACATTGCAGGTGGAAATCTGTAGGATTGTTTACTCAGGTCATGATGAGTATGAAGGTAGTTTCAGACAAGATCAGGCATGTTCAGGGTGGTATGGCCGTAGACTCAAGGTAGGTTCAGAAGTAAGAAAAATACGTTATTGCCAAGAGGTATGATCAAGGAGGGAGAGTTTCAGAATGTGAAATCTTAGAGTTAGGAGATAATGAAGTTTAAAATGTGATCATGCCTCTGAATGGGTGAAATCTAGTGAACTGATTGGTGTTGAAGAGGGTAAAAAACTACAGGGAAATTTCTTCCAGGAATTAAATTTAAGAATTTCACGCACTTATATTTGGTTTTTCTGATACAAAATAATATAGCATTCTGCTGGAATTTACCAGTTCCCTCATATATATATATAGATATATCTATATATCTATATATATATAGATATATATATATGTGTGTGTGTGTGTGTGTGTGTGTGTGTATACATATATATACACATACATATACACACACACACACACACACACACACACACACATATATATATGAATGATTATAAGTGGTTGGTTTTGCAGGTATATATATTTAATTCAAATTTTAAAAATATGTTGTAGATGTACTTAGGTCTTGAATTAACTGATAAAATTTATTTATTTGTCTGTTTTTCTTAGATAATACATTAAAAGTAATCCTTTTAACTGGAGGCACACAAAACAAAATGTGAACATATATTTGATTTAAAAGATGTATTTAAATTAAATGTCTCTTTATTATTTTACATGTTAAATTTTACACAATCAATGTTCTATTTGAGGAGAAAGGATTCTAAGAAAACAGTGAAACGCAGGTTTCACTGACTATAAAAGAGTCATTCTGTTTTTTTTTTCTTATGTCCTACACTATCTTTGACTACAAAAATGTTCTGCTCATGTGATAGAGAGGCCCAGAAAGGAAGAAATAAAAGTATTAATGAATAATGCATATGTTCACAGTAATGGTCAAATTATACTATTTCCTAGTGGGTACCATTTTTCTTCATTGAGTGGGACACTGCAAAGTTGGATGTTAATTGCTCCCACAAATGTGGTTTTGCTCTTCACAATTAGCATTAAGACATGCCCTTGGAGCTCTGTGACTTCATCATATACCACCTGAAAAGGGAGAGAAATAATGAAAATACAAATCAGATCTGCTAAATGAATCCTTTTTAAAATATTGCTTTTAATAAAAATATTTAGCTGCTAATATCTTGTACCTTGAAATAGGTTAATGTTGGAATCATTCATTTCTAACCTGAATTTTGAAAAGCTAAAGGTTCTGCTAACATAATGTTTAATGATGGAATACTTTTCTAAGGAACTTAAAGTTTATTCTGATTTTATTAATAATTGTCCACTTCACATTTAATAAGACTGTAAATTATTCTCTAGGAAGAAATTTAAATACACCTCACCTTTTAACTGTCCTTGAATACACTGTCAAGATGAGAACTTGAACACTATCTTTCTTTGTTGAAGGCTAATGATGAAAGCAGACCAATTTCCATGATTTCCTTATGATATTTTAAAGCAGTACAACAATACTTATTTTGCATGTGAAGAAATCACTTTGTAGTTACTTTATTTAAGATTGCCTAATTTTTAATTATGCTGATTAAATAAAATATAGATGAAACAAAAAATAAAGGAAATATCTGTATTTCTACCATTGGGAGATAATTCCAGTTAACATTTTGAGAATACTTTTGTTTTCTACATATAATCATTGTTTAAGAATCTGAGCCATAATTATGCTGCATGTACAGTTTTGTGTCTTGCTCTTTTTCACTTTCAGGTCATGCAACTATTTTTTAAAAAGGGGTATGTTTAACTGTATTTTATAGTATCCTGGAAGTCACACATTGCCACCAGGTGCCTGCAGTGGTAAAGAAACTTTAAAAGTGTAGTACTATGAAGAAATTAGTTATCCGTCATGAAAAAAGGGGAGAACTGTGTGCAAATCCAGCATGGTTGTCAGGCAGACTTCCTAGAATACATTTAGAGTTTCATATGCTGCTTCAAATTTGCTCGCTCTTTATACACAAGGCACAAGATAGAAAGAAGCATTCTCTCTATACGCAAAAAAGCAGAGGAAACAATTTAGGAGGGAGGCCTTTAAGTAGATTGGAAGGCCTTCTCAGTGCATATGCATGTAGTTTCTGGTCCATCACCATGGAATTTTCCTACCATTTATGAATCCATTAAGTTATCAGTGAAATTCTGTTCAAGATCTGTTCGCTGCTTGGAACAATGATTTACTTATCAAGTAAATAATAATTCAATCAAGGATGTGAGATCCAATATAAATATGTTAAGCCAGTCTACCCTGCTTCATATGACAGCTCCTGGCTACCTCATCTTCTAGATCTTACTTACATTCCAGACAGGAGATTATCTTTTCCAAGACTGCTTATTCAAATAATTCCATATCATCTATTGAGCTCCTCTGGGATAAGAAAGGATTTTAAGGGCTGCCTTAAAAATCTCAAAACCCTGCCACTGTGATTCATCTTCTTTAACTGTGAAAGGGATGTTCTAGTGGACCCTGTGAACTACTTTCCTCTTGGACTCTTATCTTTCCAGGACTTCAGAGTAAACTCCTTTTCCTTTTCTTTACAGTGGCTATTTTGAACTGTCTAACTGTTCTTCATTTTCTTTCCACAATGCTTTCAGCAGATAAACTCATCTCCTATTTTACGGATAAATGGATAAAGGGGACCCCAAAGTGTTATTGTGTGTGAAGTAGAAAAATAGAATAACTCTATGCATTAGGCCTTTGGAAAAGTATGGTTTAATAACTCTGTGAGTCATGTAAATTAATGTTAAAGATGTAACATTAAAATAAATTCTATAATTCATATTTACATTAATCTGTTGTAGTATATATTTTCCCATTTGCATAATGGTGATAATGATATGTATCTATTAACATTATGGGGAAGACTACGTAAGATAATGAATACAAGCCTTATTATAAAGTCTGGTACATATTAGATACTAATAATTTATAGGTAAAAAAGATCTATAAAATACACAAGAACAGTTGTTTCTTGGTAATTTGCGTTAGTTGGCTGAAGAAAATACTTCAAGACAGACTTGAGTCTCCCAACTATTTAGCATGTTGAAATTCTCAAGAAGTGTCCTTAGGAATTAATTGCCTTCCTGGTTAAAATACAAACATTTGAACTCCAAAGTTTATATTACTTTATGGAATTTTTTTATTGTACTTCATTCTGTAAAAGTAATTTTCCTAAATGACTAAAGTTTAATGGGCATGTAATCATTGCACACCATAGGTGACATACATCTCTTAATTTTGAACTGTATTGGCAACATTGTTTTTAAAAAAAGCATTATGTTCTTACTGTGCAATGAGTAAATAGTGAGAAATGCTAGGAAAGTACACAAATGATTATATTCTTTGAGACTTTTTCACCAAATGATTTAATATGTGTTCTACCTTCACATAAACAGACCAAAAATGCACAGCCATATGGTTGCACTTTATAATACATTTTACCTGTGGGCATGAGCCCAGTCTTCATTGCCTTCTGACAAATGTTGAATTTGTAGGTTCGAAATTATTACATCAAATAGAAAAACCTAGTTTAAAGTCATTAACATCTATTAACATATATAAGCACTCACTGTGATAATTGTCACCAGGATCAAGTAAGTTATTCTAAAGTGTATTTTAATTATTGCAATCGAAGGACAATAATACGGAAACGAAAGTGTATCTGGTGCTGGTTGGAAGAGCAATGAGAGGACAAGATGATGAAAAGAGTTCAAAACAATTGAGAACAGAACTCAGGGGTTGGCGGGAGGGAGACATAACACAGCATGGTTTATTGGAGTCAGTATGGCTTTGGAATCATGCAGTTTGTGACCTTTGGTCTAGTTATGTGGCCCTGGTCAAAATGTTTGACCTCAAGGCATCAATGTCTTCATTTTACAAGTTGAACTTTCATCATGATCTGCATATCAAATGAGAAAACGTACAGATCACAATAGCTATTGCTTACTGAGTGTACTATAAATACTCAGTACTATGCTGGGTAATCATACACACTCTGGAAGGTATTTTAAGCATTGTAAAACACATAATGCTCATCTTCTGTCCTTTCTAATTTCCTCTTTATGCTTTAAAATAGGATCATAACTAAGGAAGGAATACCATGTAAAATTACACTGACTACAATAAGATAATTCTGCTGTAAGATAGAATCTGAATTGCTACTGAATCATTTAAAAACCGATGGATTTTAAACAGATGCCAGAAGTATAATAGCAGAGTAGAAAGGGCAATGGCTTTGGAGCCAGCTTCCCAGCTCCGCTTCTTAGTAGCTGCAGTGTGGTCCAAGCATCCCTCCCATGAGCCCTGGACCACCTTGAGCCCAGTCCCGTGGGATTTGTCCATGCTAGGGGGTTTCAGGGAGACTGCTGGCAAAGCCTTTTGAGACTCATTCTGGGAAGTGACAAGTAGACAAGCTTGGTTCTGTATGAAAGCTTTAGTGTCCAAAGGGTGGATACTACAGGGACGCTTGGCAATGTCCCTGACTTAGCCTCTCTCAGGTCTGGGTATTAGGGAGGAAGAAGGCTATGAATAGAAGTTAAAAGAACTATTTACACGAAGAGCTCTGTAAGACATTGGTAATGCAAGGTAATAACCCCTTTGTAGTCCTCTAGGAGATTTATGTAAGGATAGTGAGGTCATTCTTTCCCACTTCGCAGAACAATGCACAGCTTTGGCAGTTTGAGAAATCCCAGCCACAGTGAGTGGCCAAGGTAGTAGAACTCAGGGAGCAAAGCAGGAGAAAAGTTATAAACAGGGTAGATGCCATGTGAGAATTTACTGGGCTCCCTAGAAAATACATTAAAAGTGTCACTGAGGATGCCCAGAAATAATTGAGGGGTTTGGCACAGAGATGAAGGCTTACATCACAGCTGAGGTCAAGAGAAAGTGAAACCAGACTTATAACTGGTGTACAGTACTTTTTTGCACTTCTTAAAATAAATATTCTTGTTGTACTGGTACAGACACAGAGCATATTGGGGGAAAAAATAAAGATTATGGCCCTTTTTCACTTCATGGCTTTCTAAATTCAACCAGGTTCCTTGCCAAACTTGTCTATGTGATGGTCATTATTACTAAAAGGGTTACTCATCCACATATGAAATCACATTTCTGCACATTTGGATTCTGTATAAATTGGAGTTTGCTATGCATGGACTATGGTTTTTTAAACAATTTTACATGTGTTCAGAGTATAAACTATGTATTCATGTGATAAGTATAGATGGATGGAGAAATTATTGCAGTGATTCCTAATCAGTGGGTCACGAATGTATGGGGGCTCAGAATTTTTGCAAGCCATCAGAAAATTTATGGTCATAACAAGCATATAATCTTCGTGAATGTATATGTACTACTGTTTATAATAACACATAAAGCTTGAAATAAAACACAATTTTTTAAGAACTCTGCTGAATTGTTAGTGGGGGTTTTTTGTTTTTTTTGTTTGTTTGTTTTGTTTTCTTTTTTTGTCATTACGTGCTTCCGTAGAATGCAAATGCTAAAGTATATCTTTGAGTCTCTGAATTTCTTTGGTATTGAAGTAGGGGGTCTTGTACTCAGAAAGTATACAAACTAATGATGTTGTATATATCCATCATGACAAATAAAATGTCAAAATATATTTTCTTCCTAAATTAGAGAAGTCTCAACCTCCCCCCCTACACACACACGCACACGCGCGCACGCGCACACACACACACACACACACACACACACACACTTATCCCAAAACAAAAAAAATTTAAAGGCGTATGAGGATGATATTGCTCCAAGAGACAACTTAAGAAAATTACTGAGTCAAGTTTTAAGGGCTATGAATGTCATGTTTAGGATTTTTGACATTATACAGTAGGCAGTGAGAAACCTTTGGAAAAAACTTAAACAGGAAATTATAAACATTGCAAATTGTTGAGAGACAGTTTAAGTAGAAATAGGAAAGCTTTACTAAAACAACACACACACACACACACACACACACACAAGACAAGAGGCAGATGGGAGGCTATTAGAGTAGCCAAAATCACAAGAACCTCAAAGAAAGAAATGGCAGTGGGTAGATAGAAGATGACAGATTTAAGAGGCAGACAGCTACACAAGTAGAATGGACAAAAGGTGGCGGTTTGCACAGGTAAGGGAGAGATGTGTAGATGTTGTTAGAGGTTATCTTTTGAGACAGCAAACAGAAGAGGAAAGCCCTGTTTAAATGCGATTAGGAGACATACAAATGGAGCTCTTCAGTAATCAGGTAGAAGGTAGGTCAGAGGTTAGGGGGGAAGTCAGGGCTTGAGGCACAGATTCAGAGGGAACCTAAATATAGGCGATAAATGAAAATTGTGGATACACAAGATAATTTGAAAGACTAAGTATCAAGAAGAGATAAGGGTAGATGGATGCTGGAACTCCAACACTGTTTTAAGAGGAAGAATGGCAATGAAAGAAAATGAGGGAGGGATTAGAGAAGAGGGAAGGGAATTAAGACAAGGGAGGACTCAAGATGCAAAAGGGCGGTGTCCAGAGAGAGGGCACGTTCCACAGGGACGCTGTGTAGCTTCAGGAGAGGGAACCTGAGGGTTCGTTGGACTGAGCAGTGAGGAGTCTATGATGCCACTTGATTGAAGCAGCACCAATTAAATTCAAAATCCACATTGCAAAGGATTAAAGGGTGAAAAGGAAGTGATGAAGTGAGTGCAGATAATATGAATTAATTCTGTAAAAGTTTGGAGATGACAGGGAGGGAAAGAAAAATTGGATACTTTAGAAACCTGGAGTTGTTTTTTTTAAGATTTTGGAATCATGGGTGCAATGGAGGAGACAGCTTTAAGAAGAGCAAATAATCAACTGAATAATATACAGAGAGATGTGAAAGGATGGGCCCGAGAATAAATGTAGGGTTTGCCTTAGAAGGCATAGGGGCTTGGATGTCCAAATCCTATAATACAGATGAAGTAGAGAGGTATAACTAATAAAAATTAACTGTAATTTAATTTATTATGTTTTATTTAGTTTTAGTTTTTTTAGTTTTTTATTATGTTTATTTTTTTAGTTTTTTCACATGTGATTTTATATACACACATTAGACTATGATAAAATTATCATTAGGTAAGAAAAACTAGGTAAAGGCAGGTAAGGTTAGAGTGAATAAGGAGAAGTCAGGGATATTAGTATGCAAACTAAATGCTACGTAGTCTTACACTCTCGCTGGAGGCTAGCCACCCTTCGGAAATTGCTTCCTGAGCACTTGAAAGCCGTGTGTGTATTACCCAGTTCCTATAGCACCTAGAACATTGATCAGCACACAGTGGCTATTTTGGAAAAATGTCTTCCCTAATGGAATAATGCTTCCAATTACTGCAAATTTTCCATATTTGGTTGTGAAGCTGAAAAATGGTAAGAAGAATAACAAAATGACTGAACAAGAGATGAATCATACTTACAATTTCATTGTAAGTGGGGTCGGTACATTTTGGGACAGATTTTGTTTTCCTCCTACGGACTTCACTGGGATATGGTAAAAGATAAAATTCAGCATGTGCACTGGGCGCAGAGCCATCTGGGAGATGCTGCAGAGGAAAATGGTCATAAATATTAAGGCATGTTACAAATACACAGCTACTAAATAGCTAGACCAAAGGCAGGATCAAGATTTATTACCATCACTCTGTTTATCAGATAAGAGAGCAATAAAAAGAAATACATCATTGTTCAGAAATAATCCTGGAGAACAGTTTAAAAGAGTAAAATTGTTCATCTTAAATTAAGTGTTGTTATCAGAGAACTAACTAATTTAAAAGCCTATTAAACATAATTTACTTTTTACAGTAAAAACTAAATTTGCATTTTTGACATGGTTGAGCGATGAGTATATGCCACAAGCAGAGACAGTAATTGAGTGCCTCAGGATATACCACTTGAAAATAAAAAAAAATCAAGTTTAGCACATAAACTAAGTTACAGCATTTAATGATATGTATATTATATAATACCATATTTTTAAAGCAAAATTTAACTAAAATAGCTATTAGACCTACAACTTTAATATCTTGCAAGATTTTAAGATGTGTATAATAGTTTTATTATCTAAATTTTACTAAACTATGTTAAATAATCCTTTTTAAATTGTATTCTTTGGAGCCCCCAAAAGTTGCCTCAGTTGCTGTCTCAGCACTGATGTCAAATAGGCAGATCTCTGGACTCCCCTCTTCCCATGATCCCTGACCACTGCCCTCCAACCCCCCACCTCTTCCATTCCAGTTTAGAACTTTTCTTCTTCTTTTCCATCTTTCCTTATTATGAGTATTTTTATTTCTTAATAAATCATTTGAAGAATGAGTTCACTGTTTCAAAAATTTGGAAACTGCCTCATTTCAAAGAAATGGGTTCTGTCTTTGCAATCTTGACCAGATGGAGAGTAAATGGTGTTAAAACTCTGAATATCTGGTATAATAAAACAAGAAATGTTTGTATAGTTTAAAAAAAGATGATTTAAATAGGAATTAAGGGCTTGTTTTGACTACATTCCATGAAATCAGTAATTTTCAACACATACACGTTAATATGTAAAAATCACTGACATTCACACGTGAATATCCAGAGCTACCCACAACATCATTAGTTTTAATTTTACATCTTTCTTTGGTACTCAAGAAAGCATGTTGGAAAGTAAGGAAATATGATATGTATTGTTATAATACTTTTATTCAGTTCTAATTTACATGGTAAGAATTGTATCATTAGGAAAATTTGGCTCTTTTCATTATACACAAATTATGATCAGATGTACACACCCATATATGTTAAAAAGCTAAGATTGTCAAAATTGCCGCTTTAGATAGAGCTCAATGTATCCCTCCACCACTTGAAAGCCTCCCCCAGGAGCAGGAACTCTGAAATGTATCAGCTGCATGAGGGAATTTCAATGGCACAGAAAGATGTTGCTATTAATATTTGAGCGAGTGGATTCTTTTCTTTTTCTGGTGAGAAGAATGGAATGTTTTTTGCTGTGTGTAATTCTATGTTATCTGCCAGTGGGCTTGATTTTTACCATCCCTTTAATCACTGTGTTCTCCAACTTAGTGGTTAGTTAGGATCATGGTTCTGGAAATGGATTTACTGATTGCAATCTGTGTCCCTCACTTTGCTAGCTATGTGATTTTGGGCAGGTATCTTAACTTTTCAGTGGATCAGTTTCCTAAGGTGTTAAATGAGGATAAAGATGACACCTATCTCATAATATTTAAAAGATTAAATAAACCATATAGTGTGAGGACAGTGCCTGAAATAGAGTAAAACACAGTAAATGTTCGACACTGTTTTTATTTTCTATAAATTAAACAAGAATATGCTGTATGTACTGAGTGGACAAGATATCCCTAATTTACTGTGACATTTCTGAGCAGGCTTTTTTAACCTTGGCACTACTGACATTTGGGGCTACATAATTATTTTAATTCTCTCTTGCAGGGGTTTGTCCGCTATTACCACCTAGTAGAGAAAGTTTCAGGATATTTTAACAGCATCCTGGAACTTTACCTACTGGAAACTAGTAGCACCATTCTCCCATCTGTGAGAACCAAAAATGTCTCCAGACATTGATAAATGTAATTTTGGGGGGAAAATTGAGCTGAATTAAGAACCACTGATGTAGAGGAGTCCCAAAAAACAATCTCTCTTTCATTCTTAAGCTCCCAGCTTAGTGATCTGTGAATATTCCCACCGGGATGTCTTCTAGGCACTCGTATAGTCTAACCAAAGTGTCTCTTCTGTTCTTCCTCATCACAACAGATTTTTCCAACTCATCGAAATTCTATTAAATGATACTATTTCTCTGCCCTGCGCCTCCCTTGTCCTTGATTTTGAAATCCAAGTATGTACCAAGTTCCTACCTTTTACCCCAGGTCATCTGCCACCACAGATCTTTATTCCCTAATTTATTATAACTGGGTTTTAATTGCTTTCAGTGTCCCAGTCTTCCCACTTCTTTCCATCATTCAACCTGTACATCATTCTTTCATTTAACCTTCCTATAAAATTGCTTTGATCATACCACTTTCCTTCTCAAAACATTCAAGGATTCCCCACTGCCTAAAGAATAAACTCCTCAACAAGGCAAAGAGACAGCCAACTGAATGGGAGAAAATATTTGCAAATAACGCATCAGATAAAGGTCTAATATCTAAAAT
>PVJL010016027.1:0-22273 GCA_004026885.1 Lyroderma lyra
CAGGAGGCTCTCAAGCAAGGAATTTTCTTTAGGGTCTACCTTAATATTAATAGAAATTTTGTTCCAAAGAGACTATTTCAGGTTAGACAGATAGTAAATAGCTACTTTTCACCAGCTAAAGTCATGTGAAATGCAAGGATAAAAATGTGTTTCCAAGATTTAAGCTCTAGATGCCATAATTTCCATTACTAAAAATATGAAACAGTAGATGTTTATAGAATCCAAACTTTATCACAATCAAAATGTTTAGAAATAAAAATACTACATACAGTTTAATTGATGGCTGAGAGGAGATATGATAATCCTTCAAAAGCCAAAAATAACAAAATAATCATAAATTCATCAAGGTGAGGGAAATCTGGGGCCAGCATTTGGTCTGGGGAATGTGTCCATTGCAGGTACAGCAGACAATGTAGGTTTTAATATACCATCCACTGAGGACTAGAAACAAAGCCTGAGATAAGCTAAAAGGCAAGGTCCATTTTGAGATCCCAAATAAATTTAGGTCCTGTAAAGGAGACAACTTTAAAGGGTCAACTAAGGAAGATGGAAAACCCACACAGGGAGACAGTAGAAATATTAATACATGCTAGTCAATAAAGGATTAATCTTGCCCTAAGAAAGATGTTGTTTTTCCCTTACCCTTGGCTTCTGGAAGATAGTCTCTAAGCTCTTTGGAATATCTTTTTTTTGATAAAAATGTGTTTGCTTACCTGATGTTCTTGGACAATGCCCGATAGTCTGTGTTGACAGTGTAATTTATGGTGATAACCTTGGGTCATGCAGGAGCAACTTGAGCCCTGGAGAGGTTAGAGATTAAGGTCAGTCACACAGATAGTCAGCCATGTCTATGTGACTGACCCTCAATAAAAACTCTGAACCTCAAGGCTCTGGTGGACTTCTCGGGCGGACAATACCCCATGCGTATTGCTTCATATCACTGCTGCGAGCAGTGAGTGTTGTCTGCAGGATTTTGCTGGGAGAACACTATTAGATGCCTAAAGCTCTCCTGAACACTGCCCGCTGTGACTCTTCTTTTTGTTGATTTAAATCTGTATCTTTTTGTAATAAACTGCAACCATAAGTTTAACAGCTTGTTTTGAGTTTTGTGAGTCCTTCTCACATTAAAATTAATTAAATCATTAAAACTAAGGGTGGTGTAGGGGACCTTCCAAATTCCACATGCCTCTGTTGCTTTGCTCTGGTAGAACCAAGAATAAGGCATTTATTTTTCTGAGAATCACTAATGTAAGCCTGCAAAAATGTGAATTTTAGGCCAGAATTTGTAACAGCTTCTAATCTGAAAAATCCACAAACCCCAAATTTACTTTACATTTAGCCTGTGTTGCTGATTACCCTGAGGTGTCCATTATAACTAAATAGCAAACCTCTTTGAGGCACATACTTAAGATCTTGTCTCAAAAAATTTCCACAGGTAAGCATAAATGGTGAATGAACTCACAATAAAATACATCACTGAACTTAACAGGATACAAGCCACTGTGAGTTAAATAGAGAAAATATAACTAATTTAAACTCACACCTTAAAAGACTGCAGATATTAAAATAACCAAATGTCTAATATAAATCAAATATCTATGTCATAAAAGTGTTAGTTATATTTATGGGTGCTATTTGTACAATGCCTTAACAAGTTATTGCATATATACTTTTCAAAAATGTTAAATCTATTGTCAAGGGCATAATTTTGGGCCGGTGTTATACATTAATTCATTTACTCAATAATTATTAAACACCTATTATCATTCCAGGTAACGTGCTTGGCTCTAGAAATGAGTGATAACAGACACATTCATTGCTCTCAAGGAATTCTCCCTGTGGGAGAGAAGACAAAGGTATTTGCAATAAACATTATTAAGTGCAAAGATTATTGAGTAAATACAAGAACAGTGGTTGAACAAAAGAAGAAGAGATATAATTCTCTTGGGACCAAAAAAAGGAAGTCATAGGCTTCGCAGAGGAAACAATAATGACCTAAGGTTTTAAAAAATAAAAAAGATGGTGAAACAGGAAAAGTGTAAGGAGGGAAAGAGCAAACTAAAATGTTCTATGGATGGAGAGGAGTACTGGGGGCAGTGACGGGGGGAGTTGGGTGGGTTGATGGTAGAAGAAGCTAGAGAAGTGGCCCAGAGTCAAGTCATGAAAGTCTGGACGTGCCTTGCAAAGAGCATGAATCTCACCCTGCATGGCATGGAGCTCTTAAAGCATCTTAATCAGTGGGGTATTCTGATTCATGAGCTTCACATAATGTGACAGTTATATTCTTCACTTGCTCGGATTCTTGCTGTTTTTCTTTCTTCCCAGAAAGTAGGAGTCTTGGGATTTTCCATATCTTATTTTGGAGTACGTGGTTATCTAGAAAGGAAATCTTGATTGTTTGTGTCTTCTTTGACTATTTGAAGAGCCTACTTCGGTAAAATAGTTAAAGAGTAGTAGTGTTTGATCCACATGATGATGTAAATTATTTTCATATTGTCAATTATTAAAATTTTAGACTGTGTTCCATATTGTGGCCTAAGGTTAATGTTTCCCCCCAAAGATCATACTAATGTTCCTTATCTCTTCTAATGCTAAGTAGTCAGTTCTGAGAGCATAAAGAGGGCTGACATGGGATGTGAACCCCACATGACAGGAGAATTTCCCCTGCCTGAAATACTTTCATTTTAAGCCACTGTTTATAAGGGGGAAGACAGGGAATGCTCTAGTCCTAAATTCATTTCTTCCAAATGTTTTCAGTGAGAGCAAGCAAAGCTGCAGTGAAAGGGTTTCAGTCATTAGGCATTTTCAAGTGTTCATTGAAGTGCAACTTGCCTACAAAATGAAAGGAATTTGGCTTTCTCAAAGAAATTAGAGGTAATGGTACATCCAAAAGGCCTTTCTTAGTTCTAGGCAAGCAACCTTGTCACTCTACCTCTGCATCTGACTGGGTGAAAGTAACTCCATTTAAGGCATAGGAAGTATTTTGCTCTTGACATTTTGAAACAATTTACTAGCAGCTATTTTTTAATTCCCCACCCCATTTCTTTTTCAAAGAAACATTTAATGTCATCAGTATTTACTTACTGGGCTTTTGTGAGCATGGAAAGCCAAGAAGATGTGCTTATTAGTTCTATGTTATTTTTAGTTTTGTCAGGTTTCCTTGCTCTGCTAATAGCTTTTGAATCCTCAGATATTTATCTGTATTACTCATCATCAAATTTAGAAATTTTACTAACATTTAATCCATTGTCGCCAATTAAATTGTCCAGTTTTCTTTTTCATCTAGTAAGAAAAAAATACTTTAAATGACAGGAAGATAAGGAATAAAGAAGTTCAGCAGTTAACCACATAAAAACTATTTCATCCTCTCTGTTTCTAATTTAGTCTTTTAGTTTCAAGTTTGTGTAGAATATAGAGAATAAAGTACATAATAATAGGAAAATCATAATGCCACTTGATGAAAAGAGCATATTTTCAGGACAGGAGACAATATTTTGAAGTAAATACAAGAAACAGTGGCAGACAATGGAAATTTTACTCCATATGGGGATTATGAAGATTATAGAAAGACTGTAACATGGTGGTGTATATTAATCTAATTTACTTTTGCTCTTAGAGTAGAATAGGAATTTTCTATTTACTATTCAGCCTTCTACCTCTTTATTGTCTTACTTGTCTAACTACATATTTTATTTTTTGTTTGGTTTAGAAAATGGGTCACACATGTGATAACTAATTGCTAATATTAGTTCATATTAACTTTTAGGATATGTTTATTAGCCTTCCACCTTTTATCATAGCTATTTATCAGTTAGTTTAGATGCAATGTAGTAAATTATTTATTACACTGGATAGGACCAAGAGATTTTTCATTCTTGTCCCACCTCACTCTGGGGTGTGTGACCACAGGCAAATCACATATCCTGTCTGAATATCAGTTTTGTCTTCTCTTTCAGTGATCCTTTATGATTGTCCTAGAATGCACTGAGAGACTGGATATACAATCAGACAATGGCCAGACTATATGTAAAAAGGGGATTCAGATGCACAATCTGCAGCAATCTGCCCAGGAAGTCAACTTGTTACCTATAGTTATAAGTCTAAGAATTCTAACTACTATCTCCATCAAGCAGTCCAGGTAGCCAAACAATGACCCTTATAACCATTGGCTCAAAAGAGCCAGGATTTAATTAATAACTGAAATATTCTTGAAATTTCCTCCATTTCCAACTTAGAACCCACCAGAGAAAAACATATATGTACTCCTAACCGATCACACAGTATGTCTTACTTTTATTAGTAGTAGTTAGCTGCCTATGGCCTTTATATGTCAACTGCCTTCAGCCAGGGCAGACCTGAGACTTTCCATTTCTTTCCACTATAGAGCTTTTCCCTGCCTCTACCTGCATCTGAATCTCTGCCAGAAACAAGTGGTCATGGCTAACTTCCTTACTATAACAAGTTCTGAATTAAAAGCCTTTGCTTGTCCTCATTTAGGTGAATATTCATTTGTTTCCATACCACTGTTTAGCTTCCAACTTCTCCACAATAAACTAGTATAATAACCTCATATATTGTCTCCTTTCCCTCACTATTGCTTTTCCAAATTGTCTTCCATATCAGTGACCAAGTCATTGAAATAAATGAAAATTGAAGCATGAGTATATCAATCCTTGTTTTAACTTTTTTTTTGTATTTTTGGTTTTTCATTGGCCTCAGAATAAGTTTTAACGTCTACAGCTAAAATGATTTGGTCTCTTTTACAGTCTACCTCCTTCGTTTGACACTCAACCTTACATGTGCGTGATATCAAATTCTTGGTGTTCTCAAAATGTGCCATATTCTCTTTCACTTCAAGGCTTTTATACATGAAAATTTCTTTACCTGAAATGTTGTTCGTGATTTTCTTCATGTAATAAATTCTTATACTTTCTTAATATGTAACATAGCAATCAGCTCTTTTGTGAAGCCATCCCCAGTCTTGGCAGTTTGTGCTGTCTTCAACCAAACATATTTTCATTTTATGTGATTTTCTTAAATATCACATATTCAAGTCAATGTTAATCTTTGCATTTTCAGCACCTACTCAATATCTGGAATATTGTAGATATTAAGTAAATATTAAAATTATGAACAAATAAATGAATGAGTGATTGGAAGAATAAAGTTTTACATAAATGAGCTCTCATATATGTGCCTATGTCAAACTCACAGAACCTAATTACTTTTCTTTGGTGGCTTTTTTAATAGGTACCAGAGTGGTTACCCATTTACTCCTATCCTGGGCCAGGTAGGGTGGTAGCTGTTTTATATTCATCATTTTTTTTTTTACTTTTATAACACTCATGCAGGATTAGCTGTTATTTTCTCCCATTTATACATGGTAAGTCTAAAGTTCAAATAGATTAAACAACCTGTTCAAGGAAATGTAGTAAATAAGGGGTAGAACTGGTATTTGAAAGCAGCAGTCTGAAAATCAACATTGAGATCTTAGGAGGAAATGAAAATTTAGTTTCTCATATTGAAATCATAGGAATGATAGCTATAACCTACTATAATGCAAATGCATGTTACAAGTCAAGAATCATGGCAGAACTAACTCAGAATAAAGCTGAATTATAGAGTGAATTCTTATTATTCATTTATTCCATATTTGCAAATTTGCCTAGTTCCTAAAATTTACTTGTAACCCTAAAATCAATATTCACAGCACTTCCTTAATTATTTGTGGTTATGTGCAGAGTGGCAAAAATTTTAAGTTGGCTGACACAGACATTCCCAGCTGAGGTTGAATAAGCAATGCTCTGACTTCTTGTTTGAGCTCTCACATTGTGAACATGTGTCTTTTTTTCCCCCCAAAATAGTCTTTATTTATTAGAGCAGTTGTTGTTGTTGTTGTTTTTTATTTTTTAATTCATTTTTATTGTTAGACTTATTGGGGTGACATCTGTTTTAAGTTACAGAAAATTTGAGGGGAAGGTACAGAGATTTCCCATATACTCTCTCATACATATGAGTTCTGACAATTAAGTTTGCAAACTCATCCTAGAAAAAGTACTACGTACCTCAGTGCTGAATATCACTAGGTCACCTTCGAAGTACTTTCTTGGGAAACTATGCACTGATGCCAGTGTTTAATCTACCCTTTGAAGCAATTTTGGAATTCTTTCTCTGGAATGGCCATCAGAGCCATTGTCATATGGCCTTTGGTATCCTGAAAGTTATTAAAATGTCTTCCTTTCATTATTTCCTTTACCTTCAGATAAAGAAAAAAGTCATTGGGGACGAGACCAAGTGAGTGGGGTGAGGTTCCAATACAATTATTCGTTTATTGTCTAAAAACTCTCTCACAAGCAGTGCTGTAGGAGCTGGTGAATTGATGATGCAAGAGCCATGAGTTGTTGGTGAAAAGTTCAGGTTGTTCTCACCTAATTTTTCAAGCAGCCTTCTCAGAAGTTTCAAATATTAAACTTGGTTGACTGTTCGTGTGGTACAAATTTATAATGAACAAGCCCTCTGATATCAAAAAGGTTTAGCAACATCATTTTCACTCTTGATTTGTACTGACAGAAATTTTTTTGGTCATGAATTGGCTGACTTGTAATTTGCATTTTGATGTTTTATTTCAAGGTTGTATTGGTACACCTGTGTTTCATCACCAGTGATAACATGGCCAAAAACATTATCTTGCCTCTCCAAAAGGTCCTGGCAAACTTTGACTCTTTGCTTCTGTTCATCTGTCAGTGCCTTTGGGACCATTTTTGCACACACCTTGGTCATGTCAAGATTTTCAGTTAAGATTTTCCTAACTGTTTCTCTATCAATGTTTCCTTGTTCTGCTATGGTTCCCACAGTCAGCTGATGGTTTTGATGCACAATTTGATGACATTTTGCAATGATTTTCATCAGTTCTTCTCATTAATGGCTACCCTGACACTTCTCTCAGAAAAATATTTAACTCATTTGTACACTTCCATTTTCTTCATGGAATTATCACCATAAACGTGAAATAACACGTCTCCGATTTCACTTCCACTCTCGCCAAATTTAACAAGAAATGTAATGTTTGTTGGTTGCTCTAATTCAAACTCCAAAATTTTCCTGATGGCTCACAAAAACATGCAACAACAATAATGAACGCCATTCAGCAAGACACCACCACATACCACACGAACACAGCTGTGAAACATAGATCTACCAAGGTTATAAAACAGTACCGAGCTGTTTGTAAAGTGCTGCCAACATAAGCTCACAGTGACAAGTTTGTGAACTTTAGTTCAGACCTTGGACATTGATTCCTCCATTACCAACACCTCCCACTAGTGTGGTACATTAGTTATAACTGACGAACCTACATCGACACATAATTACCACCAAGACTCTATAGTTTACATTAGCATCAGTCTCGGTGCTGCATATTCTATAAATTTAGATAAATTTACAATGGCATGTGTCAACCATTAATAGTGTCATATTAATTACTTTCACTGCCCTAAAATTTCTCTGTACTCTGCCCATTCCTTCCTTCCTTTCTTCTAACCCCTGGCAACCATCAATATTTATACTTTCTCTACAGTTTTGCTTTCTCCAGAATGCCATATATTAGAATTATATGGGTCATAGGCTTTTTAGATTGACTTCTTTCACTTAGTAATATACATTAAGTGTCTTCCATGTCTTTTCATGATTTTATAACTCATTTTTTTCTAGTGCTGAATAATATTACATTGTCTGGATATACTACAGTTTATTTATCCATTCAATATTGTGGTTGCCTCCAAGTTTGGGTAATTATGAAGAAAGCTTCTATAAGCATTTGTGTATGAACATAAATTTCAACTCCTTTGAGTAAATACAAATGAGCATAAATGTGGATCATATAATAAAAGTATGTTTAGTTTTTATTAGAAACTGCCAAACTGTCTTCCAAAGTGGCTGTACCATTTTGTTTTCCTACCAGCAATGAATGAGAGTTGTTGTTGCTCCACATCCCCACCCGCATTTGTTGTCAGTGTTCTAAATCCTCTCCTTTTTAACAGATGTGTAAACATGATCTTTTTGTAGTCTATTTAGTGCAAATTTTTCTCACTTACGTGCTTTCTGTTGATAATTTCACTCTTTAAAATGTCCCCCAAGCATAATACTGAGGTGCTGTCTAGAGTTCCTAAGCACAGGAAAACTGTAATATGCCTTATGGAGAAAAATATATGCATATTCTATAAATTTATAAATGTGTTATAAAAGTTTTATTCATACATAGTATTGTTGGTTATGACTTCAATATTAATGAATCAGTAATATGTATTAGGAAGCATCCAAGATGGCAGATTTAGTAAAATCTATGCCTACTGCATTCTAGGATCACACCAAAATTACAAATAAATTATTTAACAACCTCAAGAACCATCTGAAGACGGCTGAACAGAAATCCTATAATTAAGGATAAAAGAAGAGACTCTGTGAAGACTGGTAGGATGAAGGGTAATACAAAATGGGCTGACCCCACTCCCACAGATAGTGGTTGAACACTGGGAGAGTCATGTCAGTGGTGGAGGTGCTCCCTAAAGAAGGAGAAGTCCCAGCCCCACACCAATGTCCCAAACCCAGAGGTCCTGTGCCTGTAGGAGTTGTTCCTACAACATCCTGCAGTGAGAATCAGCAAGGACTCTCTGCCCATTCTAGTGAGATAGAAGGTGGCTAGAAGCCCAGACATTCACTTAAGGGGTACACAAACAGACTCACTCACTTGCTAACATTCACTTGTTTTCTGGTGGAGGGGCAGCAGCTTGGGAGGCCCAGAGACATGCAGGGAAAGACTGAGTTGTGTGGTTTTGGTGCAAAGGCTGATAATCAGGAACCATTGTTGCCTCAGCATTGAGCCTGAGATACAAGTAACCTACAGAAGAATGCCATCTTTTCAGTGTTAAGTACTCTTCCAAAAGGCCAAGTCTGGTACCATGTTGGTCTGGTGAAATCTGTGAGTGTGTATCACTTTAATGATGTTCTGGGTCTCTGTCCTCCTGCACAGCTGGTACAAAATTGCCTGGGGGCACTCTTGACTACTAGGCTGCTGGCCCTGCCCCACAGGAGCAGTAGTGGACTGGCTGTGGCAGTGGAGCAACATTTGCTAGTGGGAGGTGACTCAACTTGTGCCTTATTATCTCATGGCCAGCTTTTGCAGGCCTGAGGGCCTGAGGCAGGAAGTGGCTAACCATGATATTCTCAGGGCAATTTTGTGGGGTGGTCATGGGCCCAGAATGACTGCAAGAGCCAAGACTGCACTGACTTTGTAGAAATCACTGCCCACACCCCATAGCACCTTAGAATGCCTCCCTCCAAGCTAGAGCTGCCTTGACAGGAGCATCTGGGAGCCCAGCCCCACTCTACAAGCTGGGGTAATTTATAGTGGCAGAAAGCCTGTAATATGCTGGGGAGCTTTTGGTGGTGGACAATGACCCAAATTCTCCACTGCAACCACTCTTGGGTAATTTGCAAGATCGAGGAAAGTGGTGATGGCTATGGTGTTCTGGGGGCATTTTGCAAAATGGTCACAGGCCAGGCACTGCCCCAAGGTGAGCAGTGGGCTGGCTGCACTGTTCTAGGGGTGCTGTGTAAGGTGGTCACAGCACCGGGCACTGGTACAGGAACTGAATCTGCATTAATTTTATAAAAACCATTTGCCATGTCTCATGATTCCCTGGAACTCTGCCCTGCCCAGCTAGGGCTGCATCACTGAGGGCACTCTAAACTCTGGGCCAACCAGCTCATCCTTTATACCTAAGGAGGCTCTTTCAATGACTGGACCTATTGGTGGATACCAATAGGCCTAGGGAACTCTAAGCTTTAAGTTAAGCTGCCTCAAGGCTCTCTACTGGTGGCAACCAACCTTGGTTCACAGCAAGACCACCCCTATACCCTTATATGCCTCCAGGTCCAACACAGGCAATGTCAACAACATATAGCTTTGTGGCTCCTACCAGGTAGTCATAAGTTGGTAACAGGAAATGCTAAAATTGGCCTGTACAGGAGCCCTCCCAAGAGACACCAGAAACAACACAGACCAGCTTTAAACCATACCAGAGCAGTATGTGATTAGCCCCACAAGTGACACACTCTGAGAGTGGTCTCAACAGACATAAGAACCTTTGGAAGTGAATCCCCCTCAGGTGTGTCAGCCCCACACAGCAGATAATACACTATAGACATAGCTGATACTTACATTTAGTCAACCTGGGAGTCAATCTCACCCACTAATGAGCCAAAAGCAATCAAGTCTCATTACAACAGGAGACATTGCACAAAACACTCAAGGGACACTGCTGGAACACACACACAGAAGATCAGGGAGACTGAGCCACTGAACCACACAGAATACATACTATATAAGGCTGCCCATAAAAACTTAGAGACATAGGATATGTACATAATACATAGAAACAAACACAGAGAGACACTCAGAATGAGGAAACAAAACAAAACAGAACAAACAAACAAAATATCTCAAATAAACAATCTATCTTTACACTTAAGGGAACTGAAATAAAAACAGGAAATGGAGCCTAAAGTCAGTACAAAAAAAAGAATTAATAAGGGTAAGAATGGAAATTTTTAAAAATGGAGACTAAAAGGACACAAAATATCAATGAAACCAAGAGCTGGTTTTTGAAAAGATAAACAACATTGACAAATCTTTAACCAGATTCATCAAGAAAAAAAAGACAGAGAACTCAAATAAAATCAGAAATGAAAGAGAAGTGATAACTGACACCACAGTAATATAAAAAAATTTTAAGCAAATTCTACAAGCAACGATGCTAATAAACAAACAAAAAATCTAGAAGAAATGGATAAATGCCTAGAAGCATACAATCTTCCAAGGCTGAATCAAGAAGAAATAAAACATTTGAACAAACCAATTACTATCAACAAAATTGAAAAGAGACAGCCAACTGAATGGGAGAAAATATTTGCAAATAATGCATCAGATAAAGGTCTAATATCTAAAATATATAAAGAACTAATAAGAGTTAACAACAAAAAAACAAACAACCCAATTAAAAAGTGGGCAGAAGAACTAAACAGACACTTCTCCCACAAAGAAATACAAATGGCCAGCAGACATATGAAAAAATGCTCATCCTCATTAGCTATCAGGTAAATGCAAATCAAAACCACAATGGGATACCACCTCACACCTGTGAGAATGGCTGTTATCAACAAGACAAGGAATAACAAGTGCTGGAGAGGATGTGGAGAAAAAGGAACTCTCACACACTGCTGGTGGGAGTGCAAACTGGTACAACCACTGTGGAAGGCAGTGTGGAGGTTCCTCAGAAAATTGGGAATGGAGCTACCATTTGACCCAGCAATCCCCCTTCTGGGTATCAATCCAAAAAACTTGAAAACCTTAGTCTGCAAAGACTCATGTACCCCAATGTTCATCGCAGCGCTGTTCACAGTGGCCAAAACATGGAAACAACCAAAGGTCCCTGCAACAGATGACTGGATAAAGAAGCTGTGGTACATACACACAATGGAATATTACTCAGCTATAAGAAAAGATGAAATATTGCCATTTACAACAAAATGGATGGACCTGGAGATCATCATGCTTAGTGAAATAAGCCAGACAGAAAAAACAAAGAACTGTATGACTTCATTCATATGAGGAATATAAAACTGTAAGCAACAAAGAAAAAAGAAATGAACAAACAAATAACCCATGGACACAATCAATAGTTTAATGTTTATTTGGGGTTGAGTGGTTTAGGGAGGGGAGGAAGGGGAGGGGGTGGGAGAGGAGGGGGGAAGCTAAATATAAGGTGATGGAAAGAGAAGTCACATCAGGTGGTGAACTTATTATTCAACAAGTTGACAATGCACTGTAGAACTGTATGCCTGAAACCTATGTAATCCTTGCCAGCAGATGTCACCCCAAAAAGTCTAACAATAATAATGAATTAAAAAAAATTGAATCAATAATCTATGAGCACCCAAAAATCAAATGTCCTGGATCAGATGGTTTCACAGGTGAATTTTACCAAATGTTTAGAAAAGAATTTGTACCTATTCTCCTCAAACTATTTTAAAAAATGCAAGAGGAAGAAAGATTGCAAGGCCACCATTACCCTGATTCCAAAACCAGAAAAAGACATCACAAACAAATAAAAAACTATGGAGTATATCCCTTATTAACATAGATGCAAAAATCCTCAACAAAATATTAGCAAACCAAATTCGGTAATACATGTAAAAGATCATACACCATGATCAAGTAGGATTCATTCCTGGTACGGGAGATTGGTTTAATATCTGCAAATTAATTAATGTGATATACCTCATAAATAAAATTTTAAAAATTATATGGTCAAATCAATATATACAGAAAGAGCATTTGGCAAAATCCAGCCTCCATTTATCTCAGCAAAATGGGAATAAGAAAACCATAATTCATCACTTCTAGGCTTTTTGGATAAGATCAAGTGAAGAAATCATACTTCAACATAATAAAGGTCATATATGACAAACCAACACCTAAATATCATGTTCAGTGGGGAAAAGCTAAAAGCATTGCCCTTAAGATCAGGAATAAGACAAAGATTTCCACTTGCACCATTTTTATTCAACACAGTACTGGAAGCTGTAGCCACAGCAATCACGCAAGAAAAAAAGAGTCATCCAAATAGGAAAAAAAAAGAAGTAAAACTGTCATTATTTGCAGATGACATGATACTACATATAAAGAACCCAAAAACTCCACCCAAAAACTATTAAAGGTGATAAAAAATTTAGGACAGTAGTGGAATACAAAATTTACATTCTGAAATTAGTTGCATTTTATGCACCAATAACAAATAATCAGAAAGAGAAATTAAGAAAACAATCCCATTTATAATTGCATTAAAATTGCATTAAATACCTAGAAATAAATTTAACCAAGAAAGTAAAATACCTATACTCCAAAAATTATAAGACATTGAAGAAGACACAAATAAATGGAAATATATGCCATGGTCATGGATAGAACAAATATAGACAAAATGTCGATACTACACAAAGCAATGTATAAATCCAATGCAATATCTATCAAAATACAAATGGCATTTTTCACAGATCTAGAACAAATAATCCTAAAGTTTCTGTGGAGTCAGAAAAGACCCAGAATAGTCACAGCAATCCTGAGAAAGAAGAACAAATCAGGAGGTCATGCTACCTAATATCAAATTATATGATAAGCCTATAGGAATCAAAACAGCATAGTACTGGCATAAAAACAAACACACGGGCCAATGGACCAGGTTAGAGAGCCCAGATATAAATTTATGTCTATATGGTCAGTCAACCTATGATGAAGAAAACAAGAATTTACATTGTGTTAAAGAAAGTCTATTCAATAAATGATGCTGGGAAAATTAAACAGATACATGCAAAAAAAGAAAAAGAAAGAATGAACGAAAAAATGAAAAAACAAAAAGAAACTGAACTACCTTTTTAAGCCATACACATAACAAAGTCATAGTGGATTAAATAAATGTAAGATCTGAAATCATAAAACTCCTGGAAGGAAATATAGGAAGTAAACTCTCATGCATTACCCTTAGTAATATTTTTACTGATATATCTTCTCAAGCAAGGGAAATGAAAGAAAAAAATAAACCAACAAAACTACATCAAACTAAAATGTTTTTGCACAACAAAGAAAATCATCAACAAAACAAAAGAACATCCTACTCAATGGGAGATTTTTCACTAATAATACATCTAATAAGCGGTTAATATCCAAATTTTATTTAAAAAGTTATACAACTCAACACAAAAACAACAAACAACCCAATTTAAAAAATGGGCAGAGGACCTGAATAAACATACCTCCAATGAGGACATACAGATGGCCAATAGATATATAAAAGATGCTCAGTGTTACTAATCATCAGAGCAATGCAAACAAACAAACAAACAATGCAATGAGATTTCACCTCACTCCTATAGAATGGTTATCATCAATAAATCAACAGAGAACAAGTGCTGGTGAGGGTGTGGAGAACAATGAACCCTTATGCACTGTTGCTAGGATTGCAAATTTGTTTAGCTGCTATGGAAAACAGTATGGATGTTCCTCAAAAAATTAAATTATGACCCAGCAATTCTACATCTGGGTATTTATCCAAAGAAATCCAAAACATTAAGTTAAAAAAATATAAATATGCACCCTATGTTTTCTCTAGCATTATTCACAATAGCCAAGATATGTAAACAATTGAAATGCTCATCAATAAACAATTTAATGAAGATATTTTGGTACATTTATACAATGGAGTATTACACTGCCATAAAAAAGAATGAAATCTTATCATTTGCAACAACATAGATAGACCTAGAGGATGTTATGCTTAGTGAAATAAGTAAGACTGAAAAAGACAAGTACCATATGATCTCACTTATAAGTGGAATCTAAAAACCAGAATTAATGAACAAAGAAAAATAGACTCATAGATATAGAGAACAAACTAATGGTTGCCCAATGGGAGCAGGGTTGGAAGATGGGTGAGCAAGGTGAAGGGATTAGGAAGTACAAATTGTTAGTTATAAATAGTGACAGGGATGTGAAATACAGTATGGGGAATATAGTCAATAATGTTGTAAAGTCTATGTTGGTTTCAGATACGTACTGGACTTATTGGGGGGATCACCTCATAGGTTATATAAATGCCTAACCACTGCACTATACATCTGAAATTAATATAAAGCAATATTGTATGTCAACTATAATTATTTATACACACACACACACACACACACACACACACACACACAGTCATGGGATGTGAAGTACAGCATAGGGAATATAGTCAATGGTATTTTAATAGCTATGTATAATGTCAGATGGGTAGTAAACTTAGTGGGGTTATCATTTTGTGAGGGGTATAAATGTCTAATCATTATGTTGTTTTTAAATAATACAGATGAATCTCACATAAATAGTGAGAAAGGAAAGCAGACACCAAGACTTTAATACTGAATCCATTTATATGAAGTTGCAAAACTAACCTATGCTGCTGGAAGACAGAACTGTGGTGACTGCTGTGGAGAAAGTGGTTAGAAAGGGGAATTGTGGGATCTGGGGAGCTGGAAATGTTCTGGTTCTTGATCTGGATCCTAGCTACGTACATGAGTTCAATTTGTGAAGCCACCAAGCTGCACCCTGATGATCTGGGCACTTTTCTGTATCTATGAATATTACACTTCAATAATGCATTTCTAAAACACCATAAAAATATGTATTAAATAATGTGTCTTCAAATGGAAGCACACAAAAATCAAGGTTATGTATTGATTGGTTGACACAAATGTTATGACTAGAGATTCACAAGAATCTAACCATATTATTTCCTCTAGGAGCAATGTTTCAGTATTCTTGAATTTAATGTCCCCAGTAACGTTATATAATATAAGTACCATGAATAATGAGAACTAACTGCATTTTCTATGACCTAGAATATAATTTGCAGGATTTGGACTTTACTTTCTCTGTGAAGAAAGGAAGAGTAAGAAGTAAGAAATAAGAAAGTGTGATTCTCTTTCTGCTTAGAGGCCTTGCCTGAGGGAAAGTTTCCGAATTTGTGCCTCAGAGTTATTAATGCTCTTCAAAGATTATTTCTGCCTTTCGCCTTCCCTGGGAGACAGTAGAATTTTACTTTCTGGGCCCTGGTAGTTGGTTGTGGGATAATTTGAGTTTTGAAAGAAATCACTTCCAGAAAGTTTCTTCAATTGCTGATGGCGACTCCCCCAGAGCCCTCTTTCCTCTGCCAAGGTGACTTACAACATTTAAGATGATGGTGGTTCTGATAACCTATGTCCTTGAGTAAAGGTGACTTGAAGCAGCACAGCCATCAGCTTACCTACAATAGGCATGTAACAAGAAGAGGAAATAAAACTTCATTCTTTCAAAAGATGTTTAGGGGTTTGTTTTTTCATGTATAAGTTAACATCTCCCAATTGATGTAAGAATTATTTAAACAGTTCAGTAGAGATGATTGTGTGCTAAGGAGAGCCTAAAGGGAAAATAAAAGTAAAGAATATAAGCTTTCTTATTAAAAATTCATATATCTGACCACAATCTTAGTGTTGCCATTCAGCAAATCTGAAATGAACCACAGAAATGTTCAGTTTAACAGTTCTCCATTCTTGGTGATCTAATACTAGTGATTCATGGACCACGCTTTAAAACACAGTTTTAATTATTTTGGTAATTATAAGTTATTAAAGTCATTTTATAAAGAGTTACATTTCTGATGCATAGTGATCTGAACGCATAGTGGAACACACCTTTAATGCTTATACTGATATAAGAGTGCTGTCTGGAAAAACCCAGCCATAAATGCCTCTATTTTTCATATTACATGGCTGGATCCTTTCCAAACAACCCTCATAGTTTCCAGCTTTTTAATTTAACACACTTGTGATTCCTGCCACCCAATTCTGGTAGTTTCTGCTATTAATATGTGGCACTGATATGGTTTCAGTGACAACAGAAGTAAGATGCAACAAATGTCCCAAGAGTCCCTACATACACTTTAGCAGGCTACTAAAGTAGAGGTAAAGAAGAAGCCCTTAACCAATTAAAGTGACAGCAGGGTGAGCTTCAGATAATCAAGGTGTAACTGCATAAAATGAAAATGAACCAGAAAGTAAAGGCCAGCCGTGAATGAAGAGGAAGGGTTTGCATGAAATACGTAACTGATTCTTTTGTATTTTACCTAGAAATACACCTTCAAAATAGACTGTCTATTGCCCAGCATTCACTGGGAAGGACTTAAACAAGTGCCAAAAGTCCTTAAAACAGAGAACTCTGCTTATGGAGCCAGGTATTCTATTATACCCACGAGATAAAAATCCTAAATCACACTTTAGAAGAAAGGGGTTTTCAACAACATTTTCCCATTTTTTTCTGTTAATTTTTGTTTTGTTTTGGTTTTGTTTCTATTGTGCTTGACCAACCCAGTTCTTCAGAACTACTTAGAGAAAATAATACCACATTCATTCTTTAAGGCCTCTTGCACAAATGTTCTCTGTATTAGGGGTGTGTGAGACACACCTATCCCTCTTTTATTAGGGAGTTTCTGCCTTGACTTAGAAGTGCTGATGACACCTGATTATATTCTCTGGTTCAAAAAACAAGAGTTCCTAGAATCTGAAATCTGGAAAGCATAGAGAGAGAGTTAGGACCAAAGTTTTTATACCTGAAAACATAATCTTACAATTAGAGTGAAGAAGAATTTTTCTGATGGCACTACAAATTAAGATGGTTCTAAAACTCTTAAAATATCACCTTCTCTTGTCCACTAAAGACAAGAAAAGGTGATATTTTATGTACTTTAAGTGAAGTATTTTTACTGCAAAGCCATTGCCTATGGGTTTATTTCCATATCTCCACTGCAAGACCATGGCCTTATTGAGAGAAATAGTTTCATACTCACTGCTGTGTTCTACTCCAGTTAACACTATTTTGATTAAAAGTAATGGGAACCCATTTGAGATAATAAAAATAATTATTTAAAAACCTCTAATTGGTGGATAAAATTAAATGGTGCCCCATGAGGACATATTTTTAGACTTTATTCAAGACCAAAGACTGAAGTACAGATGGGCCTCAGATGGATTAAGACCAAAGTCAAGAATTGAAATCACTCTTTTTATATATCTGACCCGTCATGTTTCTTATTTTTCTACTCTCAGAGGATTACCTCCATTCATTTTTCTCCTTTTTATAACATTCTATTGATTATATTGCATAAGCCCAGCTTGCCTTAATTGAGCAAAACCTACTAGGTCCAACATTAAACTGATAAATAACTTGACAAACCTGATTTGTACAAGCCCTCTCTGCAAAGCCCTGCAATCAGCTTGTAATAGTTCCTTTCAGGTCAATTATGAGTATAATGGGGGCTCAGGGGAAGAGGTTATATGGTACATTGCTCACTGCTCAGTCAGTAGGAATTGTGAGAATGAGAAGATTCTCTAATAAAGAGACATAGACGAAGTAATTCTCTCAAAGGTGTCTAATACTTATCCTTAATGTCTGAAACCTAGGGGGCATCAAAATGATATTTTAAATGAATGAAGAAATGAATGTGGTAGATGTTGCAGGTTAGATGCCAATTTTTCCTTATTTCTCTCTAAAACAAGCCCACTTGAGCTGGGGACTTGGGTAGCATTAGGCTTAGGAAATATGGATTCATATGGGTGCTGGAGATAGTTCATATTGGTTTGTGGGAGCCATTTATGCACCTCTCTTCCCAAGAAGTCATGTTGGTAGTTTGAAATCAGACATGATTAAAATGCTTACACCATAAAAATCAGCCAATGCATAATTAGTGTTTGCTTTTTTTTTTTCTCTCCAGAGATCAGACGTATTAAATATTTACCAGCCTACCACTGACCTAGTCAGAATTATGGGTGGTCTAAGCTATTAATAGAACAACCAAGCCTCATTTCTTAAAAATTGGTTAAGGGGGAGGCCCTGTGACCTAATTCTACCAATGGAACCTGGGCTTTCTTAGATTTTTATTCTAAAATAATAGGAGAGATTCTCAGATTTCCTGCCTTTGAATATTGTCTTATAAAAATGTGAAACTTTTAGCCAATTTGCGACCAAGAGAGGCAGGCATAAAAATAAAAATCAACAGGCTTACAATGAATGAAAAGAGATATAAAAAGAATCTAGGTTTTTTTTTTTTTGATGACCTGATTAAGTAATTGCACCAAATATGGAACTACTCTTCCTCAAGTGTTTCTTGTTATGAATTAACAAATGACATTTATTTCTTAGGACAATTTTTGTTGAATATTCTACAACTTAGAACCAAAAAGATTCTGATACAATGAATGGATAGATGGATTAATGAATGAACCAATGATGAATGAATGAAATTATCTAGTTATATACCTGGCAAAAAGTACCTGGGACAATTACATGTATGCACAAGTGTGTGACACATGTCCTGCTGGGTTTCTGTTTCCTTTTTAAGCACTGTAATATATTATGAACTTTTCTTATTTTTCTAATACGGTTAAACAGAGAACTCATTGAAGAAAAAGTGCACATCCTACCCATTTACTGACTATATATGTTGAGAAACCTTCTTAATGAAGGACATATTGTTATTTTCTTCCACTCAATGCTCAATGTAAAATAATATTCTAACTTTTAAAAAATGTAAAATTTATGAGATCTTGAATTTTCTACATTAGCAGTTTAATGTCTAGGAGGTAATTTGTGTGTGTGCCTGTATGTGCATACATGTTTGTTGGGAATAATATTTTTTTAACTTTATTTTGCATTTGTTACACAAAAAACTATCGTTCTTATAGTAAAAAAGATTAAAATACAAGAAGAATTAAAAGAATTACATGTATTGAGAATGATTCACAGGACAATTTTTACTTTGACTTGTTTTTCTGTATTTCAAGTTTAGGAGTTGGGCTCAGGCAAACATAAGCCTCTGCTGGCCCATATTCTTGCCAATGAATCCAAGTTCTTTCTCAAAATGCTAATGAATTATGATTCCAGAGAAGAGGACAGGAAGTCCAAAGCATACTTGACCATGGATGCTACCTAACGGATATCTAAGAAAGAAAATATGCCAAAGCCTGGCTACTTCATCCCTCCAGGGGGAAGAAACGTCAGGTGGCTAAGGCGAAAGACTCTTAACAACCATTTTTTCAGCCTCCAGTTATCCTTTTCAGGACTAGCTATATGCATAACAATCACAAAATGTTGTTCTGGATTTTACATTTTTCAGTTTCTATTAAAACTGCAACAGTGCCCGCTTCCATTATACGTTTTCCTGTATATTTCAATCAAAATGTCACTTAGCCGCTGTTCCTAGAGTACACTTAGTATTTTCATTAAAACCAATAAAACCAGGAAATGACAAGGTTGCAGGTGAGTGCAAGCAATTAAACTCCTCCTGCATGTATTGTTAAATAGCAGTTGAGGAAAGAAGGAAGCCCCATTGAACACCTGTCCCTTCTCCTTTGAATGGCAGCTAACAGAAATCCACTTATCTAGCCATTGTCTGCTTATTTTCCTGACAGATAAGGTGAAGAACAGGCCGTTATGGGGCTGCTAATTCAGAATAAATTTTTCCTTCACTAGAGTGCTGTGAACACTGAGAGCAGTAATGGTGCCTGATCAGGATTCAGGGGGGTAAACAGGACAATCTGAGATGATGGACAGGAGATTAAAGCTAGTCAGAACTCCAGTTTGTGCTGACACTATTTATTACTATTTTTACAAATCTGTCTCAAATGAAGGTCTAAAGAGTTAACTGTTAAAATATTTGACTGGTGTGTGTATGTGTGCATAGGCATGTGCATGTGTGCGTGTGTGTGTGTTAAAAGAAGAGACAAATGAAGAAGACTGTAATGTTTCCCTGGGTCTCTTCCCACCATATTAACAATGTTAGTAGCTGCAAAAAGACAGCTGTTAAGCTACACATTGAGACTGTTTATGGAGCTTCCTCCTGTGAGCTTTTACCGCAATGGAGAAAATCACCACATTTCCTTTAATAAATTGAGAACTTTTGCTAACCCATCATTATTGTTTATTTTGTTCTGGTAGCAAACACCCACCCCTAACATGTACAAAAAAACTTGTTCCAACCAGACCAAAGTAAAATTCTCCCTTGCTCTTATTCTTCCTTCCTCCTATTCCCTTTCTCCCTCTTCTCCTTTCTCTTCTCTCTCCCTCTTTGTCCCTCTTCCTTCTATGTTCCTGTTCTTAAATGCTAGCCATTCAAGTCATTTCACAGGCCAGCTGAATGAAGACTCTCTGGGGATCAGTTAAAGAGGAGTATTAGATACAACTGTTTTCTGGCCAACCTTTGGCAGAGAAATAGCAGACAGATCTTGTGAATTATCTGTCATTGTGGCAAACTACTCAGAATAAATAAGTACTGAAGACTTATTTTCACAAAATTGCTTTATTACACAGGTAAAATTTATTAATCTGGCATGGAAAGAGAAAGAAATAAGCAAAAGAAGACAGACCATGCTAAAATAGCAAACATAAAACCACCCATAAATCCTCTCATTTCAAATATATGATATTTAATATAGAATATGTTCTTGGAGAAATTCATCTTTGTGCACTTCATATTGTATAGGAGAAAATGTACAGGACCCATGCAACTTAAAACCCATCAGTTAATTATCAAAATACACAATGATTAAGTATGAGCCTAATTTCCAAGCCCCAAATCAAGACATAAATTTTGACGCTTTTTTTAATTCTTAAGAAATTAACCTGATAATATTTTTACTATGAAAATATTAAATCTGAATAGATCACTTAAAATTATGTCTATCCAAAGTATCTGAATTATAGACTTTCTATCCATACCTCCAGCTCTACTCAACTCATGAACTTCTTAATACTATTTCTTCATATTCATTCATTTCATGAGTATCCCATTCTGTCAGTCAATCAATTGTGGCTATATACATGGGGCTGTATTGCTGCTCTGACACTTTTATATTTACCACATCTCCAAATATTTTTCAAAGTTAAATTCTGTTTCTTATATGAAGCAAAGGAAACTCAGTGAATTCTGAACTTGAAATATCATAAATTTAGCTCCTTCACTGTGATCCATGCAGAACTATTTGTGGGGCTGGACAGTAGGTACTAAACAAATGCAGCTTTTCTTAACTGAACTTCTCTAGGACTCTTATTCTACAATTGAAACTTTATTATCCAGTCCCCCAGTTATGCATTCCCTTTCTCCCATATCCAAGTTGACTTACTCAGACTAATGTTTGAAATATATACCCTCATGTCATTGCTTAGGTGTATTATTTTTATTTGGCTATTTAAAGGTTCTTAAAAATGTCCCCATATAAGCACTTACTCTCAGATTCACAAAAAGCTTCTAATTAACAGGGGAAGCTTTGCATATCAACTAATATAGTACTACTGTGAACAACCATGTACTTATTAATGAAGTTCAAACTTACTTCCATTAATTAATGATGAATTCATGATAATGAATAGTTAGGAAATGTTAGAGGATTGTTTGCTATTCGATGAAAGAAGCTTTAACAATGGAAAGAATGAGAAAGTAAATCCACGAAGGAGTTACCCTCAAGCCTGATATGTATTCAAGACATTATTACCAAAAACAATTGTGTAAGCAGCTAATTTTATGTGTCATCAAACTGGGAGGATGTCTGTGTGTTATAGCAATACTGCAGAGTCAGTGGAGTATAACAT
>PVJL010016028.1:0-22255 GCA_004026885.1 Lyroderma lyra
TTGTTGCAGGTCTGATATGAAGGTCTTTAATCCATTTTGAGTTAATTTTTGTATATGGAGAGAGTTCACAGCTCAGGTTCATTCTTTTGCATATGTTTTTCCAGTTTTCCCAGCACCACCTACTAAAGAGGCTGTCTTTTCCCCATTGTATGTTTTTTGCTCCTTTATCAAAAATTATTTGTCCATAAATTTGTGGGTTCATTGCTCTATGACTCCAAACTTAATGGAGTCATCCTAGAAAAAATTAAAGTGCCAAAATTAACACAAGAAGAAACAAAGAACTTAAGTAGATCAATAAATAATAAAACAATTGAAAATGATAGCCAAAGACTTTCCGCCATTCCCCAAATGCCCAGATCGTTTTGTAGGTGAGATTAACATATTTTCAAGAAATATTTCCAGATATAGAAAAAAACAAAAACTGTTCTATAATAGTAATAGAACCCTGATTTTTTATTAATGAGATTTAGGAAAGACTTCCAGTTAAAGATAGTGGGTTGAGGGTTGAAATAAACAAATACATATATATATATGTATATATATATGTATGTATATATACACACACACACACACACACACACACACACAAGTAATTTTGTGAAGTCAGCCTAGAAATAGTACTACATACCTCATTGCTCTATGTCGCCTTTGAAGTACTCCCCTTGGGAAGCTATGCACCGATACCAGCACCTAGTCCAGCCTTCAAAGCAATTTTGGAACATTCTCTCTGGAATGGCCATCAGAGCTGTCAGTGTGCCCAAAATCTGACAATTAATTTCACAAACTTACTACTGTGCACTTATGTTGCCAGCACTGTACAAACAACTTGGTAAGGTGTCATAACCTTGGCAAGAAAAAAGTCACTGGGGGCCAGAGCAGGTGAGTAGCAAGGGTGTTCCAAAACAGTTATTTGTGTACTACCTAAAAATTCCCTCACAATGTCATGTGAGCTGGTACATTGTTGTGATGCAAGAGCCATGAGTTGTTGCTAAAAGTTCAGGTCATTTTCACCTAACTTGCAGCCTTTTCAGTACTTCCAAATAGTAAACTTTGTTGACTCTGTCAAGTTGGTAACAATTCATAATGAACAATCCCTCTGATATCAAAAAGAGTTAGTGGAGTTCCCTGATGGTGTAGTGACTTAAGGCTTTGGCGTTGGCACTGTCAGCGCTGTGGCCTGGGTTCAATTCCTAGTCTGGGAGCTACCCACATACCAAAAAGCAAAAAAAAAAAAAAAAAAAAAAAAAGGGTTAGCAATATCATTTTGACTCTTGATTTGGACTGACTGAACTTTTTTGGTCATGGAGAATTGGCTGACTTCCATTGTGCACTTTGACGTTTTGTTTCAGGGTTGTATTGGTACACCCATGGTTTCATCACCAGTGATAACACAGCCCAAACCAGTCTTGCTTCTCCAAAAGGTCTTGGCAAACTTTGAGTCTCCTTTGATTTTGTTCATTTGTGAGCTACTTTAGGACCATTTTTGCACACACCTTTTTCATGCCAAGATTTTCAGTGAAGATTTTCCAAACTGTTTCTCTATTGATGTTTACTTGGTCTGCTATGCTTCTCAGTCAGCCAATGATATTGATGCACAATTCAACAAATTTTTGCAGTGTTTTAGTTAGTTTTGCTCATTACTGTCTGTCCTGACCTCTCTTTAGTGACACTTTCTCTCCCCTAAGAAAAATGTTTAATCCATTTGTATATTGCCATTTGCTTCATGGCATTATTCCCATAAACTTGGACTGACATGTCCCTGATTTCACTTCCACTGTTGCCAAGTTTAACAAATTTCCTATTTGTTCATTGCTCTAATTCAAGCTCCTACATTCTTGTGAAGGCACACAAAAACACACAAGAACAATAACGAACACTACCGGCAAGACACTGGCATATGTTGACATGAACACAGCTGTGAGAAAGATATATACCAAGGTTATGAAACATTACCAAGTCGTTTGTTCAGTGCTACCAACGTAAGTGAACAGTGGCAAGTCTGTGAACTTAATTGTCAAACTTCATAAATACTGATGGTAACCATTTTGAGCACCTCTTGTAATTGCAGAAGTCAAACATGATTTGTATTCATCTTTTATTATCAGTACATATTGAGTATTACAATTTGAATATAGTTGTTGCCTTTCTTAAAGTGTATACATTTTTTTGGCACCCTGTATGTGTGTGTGTGTGTATGTGACAAGAAAGTTAATGTAGTCTTGATTCCAAAATAGGACATGAAAAGTAAAATATCAGCCCCTTTTCACTTGTAAATGTCATTGCACACATTTTAAATAGAATATCAGCTAACTGTACTAATTGGGATAGTATAAGTTTAGCTGTGATAATAAATAACCCTAAAACTTCAACAGCTTCATTATAATAAGGTTCAGTTTCCACTCACACACTATTTTCAGCTGGAGACTTTGCTCTGTTTTATCCTCACTCTGACTCCCAAGCTGAGGGAACCATGACAATAAAAAATACAGAGTATTGCTTGTCATTGTTTCAGAAGGAAAGAAAGAATATGTTGGAACTCACACTTGCTCTTAAAGCTTTCACCTGAAACCCACTCATATTACTATTTCTTTCTTTTCACTAGCCAGAACAAATCATGTTAACGTCTCAGGAATATGACAGAAAAGCTTTAATGCAAACAAATAGTGACACCCTAGATGTCCACAAATAGATATCTCATTTCTGTTGTGGCAAAATCAAATGACTCTTGACCTCATGATCATAGCTCAAGGTGATGTTTGCCCTCTTATTAACACAAGCTATTAAACTGTAAAGTCAATTAGAAAGAGATATCCCTAAAATTAAAGAAACAGTCCTGGTTCTCCACTTCCTTGAGAAAGAAACAACTCTTGGGGGAGTTCCCTAGTGATGTAGTGGCTTAAGGCTTCAGCGCTGGCGCTATCAATGCTGCGGCCTGGGTTCGATTCCCAGCCAGGGAACTACCCACATACTACAAAACAACAACAACAACAACAAGAAACAACTCTTGGATTGATTCTAATAGATCCTGGATGCAGGGAAATCAGATGGAATGAGATTTAAAAGTAATTACTAGGGACTCTCCTTGCTCAAGCCCACTACTATCTCTTTGGAGTGTACTTTCTCTTCAATAAACTACCTCTTTGTTTCACCTCTGAAAAAAAGAAGTAATTACTAGGTTGGTGCAAACATAATTAGAGTTTTTGCATTGTTAAAATTTGCCATTTGACATTGGAGTACATTTTTAAATAAATGTGGTTATGTTATACATCTTTTTAATGAGCATTTCTCACTTTATGTTTGCTTGCTAATGACATTACTTGCTGTTTATTTTTATTTTAGACCATGGAAATGACGTTAGACAAAAAGTAAATTCAAGCAATTTTCTCGTTTGAGTTCATAATGAGTCATATAGCAGCGGAGACAACTTGTAACATCAACAACGCATTTGGTCCAGGAACTACTAACAAATGTACAGTGCAGTGGTGGTTCAAGAAGTTTTGCAAAGGAAATGAGAGCCTTGAAGATGAGAAGTATAATCGCCAGCCATCAGAAGTTGACAACAACCAGTTGAGAGGAATCATTGAAGCTGATTCTCTTACAACTACATGAGAAGTTGCCGAAGAACTTAATGTTGACCATTCTATGGTCCTTTGGCATTTGAAGCAATTTAAAGAAGTGAAAAAGCTCAGTAAGTGGGTGCCTCATGAGCTGACTGGAAATGTTTTTAAAAATCACCATTTTGAAATGTCTTATCTTATTCTATGCAACAACAATAAACCATTTCTCCATCAGGTTGTGACGTGCAAGAGAAAGTGGATTTTATGTGACAACTGGCAATGGCCAGCTCAGTGGCTGGACCAAGAAAAAGCTCCAAAGTACTTCCCAAGGCTCTTGAGCCATTCTCCTGCTCGAGCCCACTCCTACCTCTTTGGAATGTTGTTTCCCTTCTAATAAGTCATAAACTGTCTCTCTGTTTCACCTTGTTTTCCTTTTATTTATTTATTTATTTATTTATTTATTTATTTATTTAATGTGGGTAGTTCCCTGGCTGGGAATCGAACCCAGGCCGCAGCGTTGACAGTGCCAAAGCCTAGCCACTACACACCAGGGAACTCCACCTTGTTTTCCTTTTAATAAACTACTTCTTGGTTTCACCTCTAAACAAACAAGCAAACAAACAAACAAAAACAAAGTACTTCCCTGTAGGGAGCATATGAGCCAGAAGCCAGGTCCTTTGAGAAAACAGGTTTTATGTGCTTGGAATCCACAGTTGAAGGGTTTTGCAAGGCAGCCCAGAGCTTGGTGCACAAGGACAATACTCGGGATGTGGTTTCTGGCTTGGGGGGATAAAAGTAATATCACATTGTGAGCAAAAACTACTTGGTTTCTGGTAGTAAACTGAGATACAATTCTTGGCTCACATGCTCAAGAAAAAATAGTAGAATCAGTTGTGCTTCAAGGTTAATTGGCCAGATGTTAAATTACTGTAGTCATCCAGGACTGTAACCAGCTGGGAGGAAAACTCAATGTATATCTCTTAGTATATACTTTCAAGGTTTTACACCTTTGATCTACCCTGCCTTTCATCTTTCTTTTTCTTACCCTATAAAATAAACATGTTGATGCCAGGCGGGGTCTCTGTGTCTCCATCAGAGCTCAGAGAACTACCTGGTCCCAGCTTTTCTAAGTCTGTGTCTGTGTGTTTATTTCTTCATTCCCCATCGCTTCCCCTCTGGTTCGCCTGTTCACCTGCGCAGGTCACGGCACTTCCCGAAGCCAAACTTGCACCAAAAAAATGTCATAGTCACTGTTTGGTGGTCTGCTACTGGTCTGATCCCCTACAGTTTTCTGAATCCAAATGAAACCATTCCATCTGAGAAGTATGCTCAGCAAATCGATAAGATGCACCAAAAACTGCAATGTTTGCAGCTGCCATTGGTCAACAAAAAGGGCCCAATTCTCCTCCAGGACAATGCCCAACCATACATTGCACAACCAATGCTTCAAAAGTTGAATGAATTCGACTATGAAGTTTTGCCTCATCTACCATATTCACCTGACCTCTCATCAACCAACTACTACTTCAAGTATCTCAACAACTTTTTGCAGGGAAAATGCTTCCACAACTAGCAGGATGCAGAAAATGCTTTCCAAGAGTTCGTCGAATCCCAAAACACAAATTTTTATGTTACAGGAATAAACAAACTTATGTCTCATTGGCAAAAATGTGTTGATTGTAATGGTTCCTATTTTTATTAATAAAGATGTATTTGAGCCTAGTTATAGTGATTTAAAATTCATGGTCTGAAACTACAATTACTCATGCACCAATCTAATAAATATGGACAAATTTATGCTGGCAAAAAATGTGTCTTTCATGTATGTATTATGCTAGCTTGGGCTTGCTTGTTCTATTGAATAAGACAACCTAGTAATACCTTGAGAGGTCAAAGACCCAAGAGGTAGGGAAAAAAACAAAGGTATACAAGGTATGACAAGTTCAGGAACTCATCCTAGAAAAAGTGCTACATATCTCATTGCTGAGTATCACTACAGTCAACTTTGAAGTACTCCCCTTGGGAAGCTATGCACTGACACCAGCGCCTAGTCCACCCTTCAAAGCAATTTTGAAACTTTCTCTGGAATGGCCATTAGGGTTGTTGTCATCCCCAATATCTGACCATCAAGTTCACAAACTTGCCACCATGTGCTTATGTTGGCAGCACTGTACCAATGACTCAGTAAGGTATCATAACTTAGGCAAGGTTATGACAACAGCTCTGATGGCCATTCCAGAAAGAGTTCCAAAATTGCTTTGAAGGAAGGACTAGGCGCTGGCATCAGTGCATAGCCTCTCAAGGGGAATGCTTCAAAAGTGACCATAGTGATATTTAGCAATGAGATATGTAGCACTTTTTCTAGGATGAGTTCATGAAATTGTCTGACCTCGTATATCCGGATAGCCATATGTGTAGCATCATGAATATACAGGTATCAAAGTGTGCATGATCCCCAAAGAGAGAATATAAAGAAGAAAATCAACAGAACTTGCTATAACATTCTAGAAGTTAACATCTCAACCAATAAAGAGATTTTTAGTATTTTAATACTTTGGGCAAATATCAGGAATCTTCCATAGACCATATTTTCCTGAACAAATACTGTGACCTATTCCAAATGTATGTTATCAGTCCCCCTTCTCAAGTATCTCTTTTTAAGTTTGCCAACCATTGACTACACAGTTCACAAACCTTCCCCTAAAAAATGTCATAAAGTCTCCTTTATTCTACTCAAGTGTTAGACTGCCCCTCCTCTCTTGCAGACCACAAGGCAGTTTCTGAAAGGGGTCTTGGATTGTATTTGTGTATAAAGAATTTTGATGTAAAGAGGTGGAACATGCTGGTGCTAGCCTCTGGCTGTTGAGTACTCCCTTCCTTATAAAAATAAGCCTTATTTTATTTTTTTAATTTATTTTTATGTGGGTAGTTCCCTGGCTGGGAATTGAACCCAGGCCGCAGCGTTAACAGCACCAAAGCCTTAGCCATTACACCACCAGGGAACTCCTGAGATAAGCCTTATTTTAAAATTCTGACTCTTGTGGTCTTTTATTCAAAACAAAAATCACAAAAATACTTGAGGACTTCATAGTTTTCCCAAAGGCCTTCCTTAATACTTTGATATTCCAAATATCATTTTATGAAGTCTAGTGTGCTCATCTTTGATTTTCTTAACTGTCAAATCTTCACTTTTCAGTATGGGGCTGTGTGAAGTTTCCCAACATCATTTTAATAGCTTCCAGTTTGAAATTTTACTTCGTAGTGAATGTGTACTGTATTGTCCACTCATTAGACAAAGATGCCAACAGAGAAGTGCTAATATTAAACAGGGTAAGATATCTGAATCAAGAACAACTTTTAAGTAGCTAGTTTATTAGTGAATTCCATATTACAACTTTTGCTTCCTTATTGAGCTGAATTGTGTCCTCATCCCTCAAACTGATATACTTAAGTCCTATCCCTCAGTCCTCAGAATGTGACTGTATTTAGAAACACCTTCTTCAAAGAGATAATTAAGTTAAAACGAGGTCATTAGGATGGGCCCTAATCCAGTATGACCAGTGTGCTTACCAGGCGTACACACAGGGGAAACTACGTAAAGACACAGGGAGAAAATGGCCATCCGCAAGCTAAGGACAGAGGCCTGGAACAGAACCCTCAGAAAGAATTAATCCTGCTAACACCTTGCTCTCCAACTTCTACCTTCCAGAACTGTGAGAAAATAAATGCCTTTTGGTTAACCACTCATACTGTGGTACTGTTCCAGGCACCCAGCAAACTAATACACATCATACTTAAACTACCTTGTAAATACTTTGGTCGTGAAAGTGTGTGAGGGAACTATGGAATCACATAGTAAGCCACCTGGGTAGGGTGAGGTCAGGAAATAAGTCCTAGAGAAGTGACAACTAGGAGTTCCCTCATGGTGTAGTGGCTTAAGGCTTCGGCGTTGGCGCTGTCAGCGCTGCAGCCTGGGTTCGATTCCCAGTCAGGGAGCTACCCACATACCAAAAAGCAAAAGAAAAAGGAGAAGTGACAACTAAACCGAACATTTAAGTTATACGTGTTAACCCACACAGTGGGCCAAAGGGTGGAATGTTCCAGGTAGAAAAGGCCAGAGACAAAAGACTAACTTCCAACATGCCTCCATCTATTTTTATCTTTCTAATCCACTACAGCAAGGTTGTGTTTCTAAGACACAAATCATACCATGTTATTCTTGCTCAAAACTTTTCCATGGCTTCACACTGCATTCAAGATAAAACGAGGAGTTCCCTGGCTAGGCTTCGGTGCTGGTGTTGTCAATGCTGCGGCTTGGGTTCGTTTCCCAGCCAGGGAACTACCCACATAACAAAAAAATAATAATAAATAAAATAAAAACTTAAAAAAATAAAGATTAAACGAAACGAAACAAAACAAAAAACCCCTAAAATTGGAGTTCCCTGATGGTGTAGTGGCTTAAGACTTCGGCGCTTGCACTGTCAGCGTTGTGGCCTGGGTTCGATTCCAGGTCAGGGAGCTACCCACATACCAAAAAGCAAAAAAAAAAAAAAAAAAAACCAAAAAACCAAACAAAACAAAAAACCCTGAAATCTTAATCCACTCTCCTAGGCCCTCTGTTACTAGGCCACTAATTCCACCTTTATTTCATGTCATTCCACCTCCACAAACTTTGTCACACAAACCTTCTTTAGGTTTTTCCAAAACCATCTTTGCAGTTTCAAGATTTTTTTTCCCCAATGCACCCAATTTGCACAGAACAGTATTCCCACTCGCATCTTATTTAACTAATTAATCCCTATTCACCCTTCGGATCTCAGCTGATTAAAATAGTAGGCTTCTCACTCTGCACTTTTTCATAGCACTTCTTCCAATTGTAATTAAACTAATTATGCAATTACTTTATAAAGTCTGTCTCAAATAGACTGTAGGGACTTAAATGTCTTGGTTATAGCTATGTCCCCAGGGTCTAACACTCTGCCTAACCCATGTACCCAATAAATACTTGCTCAAAGAAGAGCAATGGTTTTACTGGAAAACTGAGTTTTTGTGATTAAAGTTTAGAGATTTTCCAAAAACCCTCCTAAAACTTCAGTGGCCTCTCGTGAGACTATTAAGTACCATATCTTTCCATGTATAAGATGCCCCCATGCATAAGATGACCCTTACTTTTTTTTCCCCGTAGTTCCCTGGCTGGGAATCAAACCCAGGCGTTGAGCATGCTGAAGCCTAGCCACTACACCACCAGGAAACCCTTGACCCTTACTTTTCTAACCCAACATTAAGAAACCCTCTCTCAAGTGGTTACTCTTATGTGTAAGACAACCCCCAATTTTTGGTCTAACAATTTTAGACAAAAGTATCATCTCATACAAGGAAAAATACAGTATGTTGGATAGGACCTTAGGTGCAGAGTGACAGGCTTTGGGGCTGATTCTGCCTCCTTTAGGCAGCCTACACACAGACTGCAGTGTCTGAGAAAAAGCCTGTTCCCACATTTCCTGATTTTGCAAGCTAAGTTTTTTTGCTCTTCACATTCTTAAGCCTAGGCACTGAGGAAGGTAGGGGATGGGGTGGGAACTCAAGATTCAGGCCAGCAGTTCCATAAAACCACAGTACTTTCACTGCCCTGATCTCAACACCAAGGTGACCAATTTTGGGTATTCTCGGTTAACACTAGGGCAGCATGCAGTACTATGAGCTGCCACTAGATGGCGCCACTCCACTGATGTACCTAATTGAGGAAAGTAGAAAAGGAATTCAGCTCCTTCCTGGTTCCTCCAGAACCAAGAAAAATAAGAAAGAATGGGCTCAGGGCAGGTTAGACACCCAGCATCCCTAAGGGAAACAATTTCCATCCCAGGTCCTACCAGAAAAATAAGACAAGCAAGCAGTGTAGATGCTCCAATGGCTTTATTGACTCCTTCTTTCTGTAGGTGGCAGGACCTCTTAGCAAGAGAGATGGAAAGTCCGGAAGCTGTGGTTTCAGTATGGGTCATTAAAGGGGTACAGAGGGTGTCCTGCATCTCTCGGGACCCTCTTTCCATCCACCTGGAAAAAGAGACAGGCATGAATCCATTAGGAGTTAATATTTCAAATATACTGGGCATCTTTCCCAAAATCTTCCTGAACAATCTCACGTGTGTACAACATGAGGCCACATGGCAGTCACAGGGCCCCAGCCTCAGAAAATGCCATACTGTCAACAGCATTCTAATTCCAAATCCATAGCCTGGTACATAGCTGACACTGTCTCAAAGTTTCAGCTGGTATAAAGAACTATTGATTCCCTTATGTTCAATAGGCTTCAAACACAACCTTGAACCCTCTAACAAGGTTGAGAATGCCTTCTAGAGTCCCCTCATTTATATCATTTACTGAGAACTTGCTACCTGTCAGGAACTGGGATCATTTTAAAGCGAGGAAGTTGAGGCTTGGAGAAGTTAAATAACGTTCAAGCTTCCCAAATACCGAGAAGCATGACTGGGAATCACAAACTACATGCCTTTATCCCTGAGCCACAATACTTCTTTGAATTGAGCAAAGAGAAAAGAGCCCATTGTGTCCAGGACAGCAATCCTACCAATACCACCACTTTGTCTCTCCTCTGACCAGCAAGGTGGAGGCCAGACTTGGGCCAGAACCTGCTCCAAATCTCACCTTCCCTGACTCTGAATGGAGGTGATACACGCTTACCGTAAGCATGGGCACAATGTATCGCCAATTTTTATTCAGTGCATTTAGCTGTTTCATCTCTTCTGGGCTAAAGGTGAAGTCAAAAACCTGGGGATGGAGAATGAGGGTCAGGAAAGCCAGCTTTGTGAGTGGAAGTTAAGGTTCCAGAACACTGCCTTCTTAGCCACACAGAATCAGAGCCAGGTTGTGTCCCAATGGGCTAAAGAAGATAGGACCTATCACCAAGTACCTGGATGTTCTGAAGGATACGGGAAGGTGTGACACTCTTGGGGATGCAGATCACTTTCCGCTGGACCTGCCACCTAAGGTGCGGGATTGAGGTAGATGAGAAAGAGGAGTCAATACTCAAAAGCATTATATTGTCTTCCATGAAGCCTTCTCTAAGCTTCTGGAGCCTCCGAGCCCCACTAGAATGGGAAATATGCTTGAGTGGCCTCCCTCCAGATTACAAGGCAAGATTCTCAGCCTCTTCCAGGCATTTGGATAAGGAACCCCTAAACCCTTGCCTCCCAACCCAGGAGCCCTCTCCCTGACCTGACTTCGTTTCCCAAAGATTGCCAGCACCTGAGCAAGATCTGGGCTGGGGACCGGCCAAACTTCTCAGCCAGTGCCAGGACCACTGGCTCCTCAAGCAGGACAGGCTCACCAGGATCACGCCAAGAACGATCAGAGGAGCCCAGAGGGCTGTAAGCAGTCACCTGCAGGCCACGTGCTTGGCAGTGGGCAATCAGCTCATTCTGAGCCAAGTATGGGTGGCATTCCACCTGAACCAAGAAATAACCCATCACCACGGAGTGGCCACACACAACTTACCTGGCCACACACTCAGACGTGCTGTCCGGACCAACCCTGCACTGCTGACCTCCCTTCTTCCCCTCAGCCTGCTTTTCTCACTCTCTTCTGCTGTCCATCTAATTCTCTTCCTACACTTCAATTCCCTTCTTTATGCAGAGGAATCCTGCACCAAAATTTCTGATAACTTGCTATTGTCTCCATGAAGTAGACATGTCATCTGTTCACTCATATTCCTACACACCTCCTCGCCCCAAACCAATAGATCTGCTATGCTGTACTCACCTGTAGGACAGCTGGACGCACAGAGGCCACACTGAGCACATCATCAATCTGCCGACTATTGAAGTTGGACAGGCCTAGCGCCCGCACTAGCCCCTTAGCCACCAGTGCCTCCAGAGCCTTCCAGGTCTCCTTGTAGTGGGTGGAGTCATAGCGCATAGTTCCATCGGCATTCTTAGGAAAAAGGTTATCACCTCGCCTGTGAGGAAGACAGCCCCCCAAAGGTGGGCATAAATGTCTGATTTCTGCTTTACCTGCCCAATTAAAATGGTGAAAATGTAAAGACTGACTCCTCGGGGAGTTGCGTGTTCTTGCAGCCTTCCTCTAGCACAAGGCACAGAGCTGATGGTAGGCTCCTCTCACACCTTCTGCAGGAGCTTATTATTTACTGCAACCGCAGAGCCTAGTTAGGCAGAAGCTCTTTCCTAAATGAATAAAAGAAGCAGGAGGGACCACTCATGCACACCCTAGAATATATACCAAGTGAAGCTGCACTCCTTTCTCTGTAGTGAAACTCGTAGCTGCTATAGAAGAAAAAGCTGAATTTTCATGCCAAACTCCTCAGCTTGCCACACAGATGAGTGTTCCTCTCCTGTTCCGCTACTGTGATTTCCCATAAGTTACTAACACAACTCCCTCAACCCCAACTCCCTGAATGAAGACCCTCTAGCAGAGCTCACTCAAAGGCGTATGGCCAGTGCATCAGGTACAAGTCCAAATACTCCAGCTGGAGGTCAGCCAGCGTCTTCCGGAGAGCAGGCTCCACATCCTCGGGGTGATGCTTAGTATTCCACAGCTTGGAAGTCACAAACAGCTCCTCTCGAGATATTGCCTGGTGCAAGGGGCAGGGCCCATAATGAGAAGAGCCATGGGCACCCAGTCTCCCCCCACCCTCACCTCTGGGAGAGGATTAGAAGGAAGCTGGTGTCAGACTCTCCAGCCAGGCCTCAGCCCCTGATTCTGAGATCTCTCACCCCACTCCTAGTCCTCACCTTGCCAGGTCCCACATTCTCCTTTAGGGCCTCCCCAATCTCAGTCTCATTGCAGTAGGCAGCAGCACAGTCAATGTGGCGGTACCCTATACTCAGGGCATGGTTAATGGCTGCTTTTACCTGCCAGGTGAGAGAAGCAGAGATTTTAGCTCTGTTGGTCTGGGCTAGAAACTGCCCTCCAGAGGGTCACTGATAACGGGAGGAGATAGGAATATACCACTACAATCATCCATGCAGTGGACATGAGAAGATGAAAGATGGTTCTAGTCTAGGGGACTAGAAGCTTCTTCAAGACCCCCAAACCCGCCTGAAACCTATGTAATCCTTGCTAACAGATGTCACCCCAATAAGTCTAACAATAAAAAAAAATAAAAATAAAATAAAAATAAAAAAAGACCCCCAAACCCTTTGTTCCTATCCCACCAACCTCCAAGGTTCCATCCTACCCAAGCAATTTTAGTAGGACCCAGCAAAAAACTCACAATGTGTTCCCAGCTACATGTTCAGAAGATGAATGGCTACAAAGGCAGAGGTCATGAAGACAGGTCCCCAGCCCTGAGGAACTAGTTAAGGAAACATGATACATAAGTAAATAATTCCTAGGCCTTTTAGAGAGAGACCCTTAGTGAGCCATGTAGACCAAGCAAACTGGGAGCTTAGGTGAGGTGAGAGGGGAGAAAATTAAGGAAGGTACAGTAATGAGATGGAAGTTGGACCAAGAGCCTCTTATCAGGAGAGAAGAAAGCAGGCACCAAGTAGGAGGGCAGGTCAATTTGCTAAATACCCAACAAGAAACATGGCACCAGAAGCAGAACCAGGTGCCAGCTTGTTGCCATTCAAGATCCCCATCTAGGTGCAGCTCTTATTATCCAGATGTATTCCTTCACCTTTGACCCTATCTCAGCTGTTTCATGCCCCCAGTCTTGGCCCTTGCTCTGGCCTCTACCCACAGCCTTCATCTAGCTCCTAGACTTGTCCTGGGCCATGTCAGTGCCTGGTTCCAGAGTCCCAAACAGCTGTAGGAAGGAAAACAAAGGGAAAAAAGGCAGAGGTCATCCAACCACACTGCAAATACCAGCCAAAATCACAGGAAGAAGAGGCTATTCTCACTGCCAGAGTCCCTCCCAAACTTAATCTCCAAACTTCTGACTCAGATGTCCAAAGAAATATGATGAAGTACTGGGGAGAGGCTCCATGCCAGGTGGATGCTGAGTCTCTAGCTGTGTCAACTCTAGAAAAGCAAGTCTCCATTCCCAGGCTATCTGAGGCTAGAAGGATCTACACCAGGGATCATTAAACTTCAGTTCGCAGCTACCTTTCATTTTTTTCAGCCCTTGAGCTAAGAATGATTTTTTTTTTTACACTTTTAAATGGTTACATAAGTACATAATTGCCTGTTTTGTAACTTATCCAGCAAAATTTAAATTATTAACCATCTGGTTCATTAGGGAAAAATTTGCTAACCCTTGGTCTATACACTTGACCTAGAAATTCTTCAAACCCTGACACCTGCTGTGTGTCTACCTCTGGAATGAGCACTAGTAAGAGAGGCCCAGACCTCAATAAGCCCAGCGTGGGATAGGAGGCATGATCACAGCACAGGATAACAAGTGCCATATTAGGGATCAGCAAAGGGGTCCCACATCTGCCACAGAACTCAGTATAGACCTAGTTATGGAAAGGGCTCCTTCCTATGCCTTGGCCCTGCTGACCCCCTTAGTCTCTCCTCTGAGTCAGCTAGGGAAGTCAAGGGCACACTACTGGGCCCTTCTTCCCTTGTGTCTTCCCACTGCCCTCCAGGCTCATCCCTCCTTAAGTGGAGTATAGGGGTGGGGCTGCTAGAGAAAATGCAGGGACTCTCTCCCAAATACTACCCTTTCCCTAGCAGAGGTGCAAGAAGCCCTCCTCCTTTTCCCCATCCCTCACCTGGCCAGGCTCACTCTTCCAGGTGCCCAGTCCAATCAGGGGCATCTTCTGCCCAGTGTGCAGGAGGACACAAGAAGCTGCCATTGTTTCCTGAAACACAGATGGGAAGAGAATGGTGCAGGGATAAGTGCTATTGCTTGGGCTTCAGCCACCCACTGATCAAGACTCCTGGAAAATATGGGTGGTAAAGTGGGCAGAGATGACAACAGCACAAATACATGGTTGTGTATACGAGCCTGTGAGCAAAGGCAGCTGAGATAGGGTGCTCAGAAGCAACCAAAGCCAGTAGCTCCTGGAGAAACACTAACCAGACCACCAGCCTGGCTGTTCCTGCTTCCACCAGGCTAAAGGCCTGTATTAAAGAGCTCCAATACCTAAAAGCAAAGGTGAGGTAGCTACCCAGAAGTACCTAGTCTTTTTGGCGGGGGGCGGGGGGGGGGGGCGCGGGGGTTAGTTCCCTGGATGGGAATTGAACCCAGGCCACAGCACTGAGAACACTGAAGCCTAGCCACTGAACCACCAGGGAGTCCCCTGAAGTACCCAGTCTTGATTACATAAGGTTTCAAGCCAATATTAGATGGACAAAGGCCATTATGAGACAAAGTGAGACCAGGTGACAAAACAGGCTCAGGAAAGGGTCACTTCTTTGAGGATAAAATGAACTTTCCCAGGAGGTTGCCAGAATTACAGAGATTCACTAAGTTCCACTCACAGAGGTGTTATCTGCCATGCTGCAAGGCCTGAATGGGCTCTTTCGAGGGAAGTACACTGTTTTTTAGATGAAAAAAACAGGCTCAGAGAGGTGAAGTTATTTGCCACAAATAACTAGGATCTGAAGAGGAACTAATGGAAAAAGACAAGAAAAAAGCAAGTAAATACAGACCTATAAAATATGTATGCTCACAGGTAGACATATGTACAATATGCTACAGAAAAGCAAGTGACTTCTGTAGAGCAAGAACCAGAGAATATTGACACTAGCTTTTAAGAATAAGTTGGATTTCATTCAAAGAAACATATCCAAGTAGAGAAAAAAAAAAAAAAAAAAAGAGTTAGATTTTCCCAAGAGTCAAGGGGAAAAGTCTTTTCAGGAAGGGGAGCTAGATACAGGACTTCAGTGCAGCAGAAAGCAGTAAATTACAGATACAAGAGAATTTTCAACTGAACAAAAACAGATGGGTGATTGGAGTAACCCCCTTTGGAGAGCTATGAAAATGAGAAGTCTCCAAATGGCCCAAGAATACTCATTCAGTCACACAATGAATGGTCCAGGCCTTGTGCTAGACCTAGAGATACATATATTCAAATAAGCTCCCTCCTGGAGCTTATGGTCTAGTGGGGCAGAGGATTCAACACAATGTATAAGAAATATAACCAAAATCTACACAAGTGCTGCAAGAAAAGAGTAAAGAGTAAGCTAGCTAGGATCTTGGAGGTGATATCTGAGTCAAGTCTTAATGAACAGTTGTCCAAGTGAGAGGAAAAGAAGAAAAGAATGCTCACCCCAAGAGCCAGTAAGGTAAAAACCTTTTCCCTTGATCTCATCAGTATTATAATCATCACTTTCTTGGGATTGACTTCATTGTCAGCATTACCTTTATAATAACCTTTGTTTCCAAGTCCTGAGAGAATATCAAGAACGTTATGGTAGGAGTTCCCTGGTGGTGTAATGGCTTAAGGTTTCGGCGCTGGCGCTGTCAGCGCTGCGGCCTGGGTTCGATTCCCAGTCAGGGAGCTACCCACATACCAAAAAGCAAAAAAAAAAAAAAAAAAGAATGTTATGGTAGAGCAGGTGTAATAAGACAAGTTATGATTCCAACCACCACACCAAATTGTCTTTCACTAATACTTCTGACTCAGGAAGAGTTTTCTTTTCTTTTTTTTTTTTTTTTTTTTTTATGTGGGTAGTTCCCTGGCTGGGAATTGAACCCAGACCACAGCGTTGACAGCGCCGAAGCCTAGCCACTACACCACCAGGGAACTCCTACTTTATTTTTTTATCTTTAGGAAGAGTTTTATAGTCTCACATAACCTGGTTATGGAGACTACCCTTTTCTGCTAAAACAAAACATTCCATAATCTGGGCAGCAAACCACAGATCACTGAGAACAATGTTATGAAACTTCCCAGGGATCAGGCAAGCATGTCTGGATTTCACAGGAGCAACTAGCTGGCCAGATGCCACCTAGGTCTGTGGCTAGTTTCCTGGGCTTGATCCTCAAGAAAGTAACCTATTGTCCTCGCCCAGGTTTCCCAGCACACATGGGAGGGTTCTGAAATTATACCTGGGCTAAGAGCTTGAACAAAAATCTGGCCTAAGGGTAAAAGGAAGAAAAAACCTGATGCTTGCTTCTCCCTTTCTTTTGCTGTTGAAACTGAAAACCAGAAGGGCTGAGAAGTGGTGGGTGGGGGATCATAGAAGATAGGAAGACCTAATAAAGATCTACAAAGAACAAGAGCTCCAAAGAAAGGAATGGAGGGGCCACAGAAGACAAATGTTTTTCTCTAGGACTGGAAGTCATCCTCTGCCAGCTCTTCACTTCCTCATCTTTTGCCTGAGGAAATGGCTTTCTAGCCCAGCCCTACATTAATAGGCTCTGCCTAGCTGAAACTCGGTCAGCATTCAAAACCCCCCACTTTATCCTAAAAGAAGTTCTAGATGTAAAAGAGAGAAGCTGGGTGTGTGTGGGAAGAGGGTAGCATCATGACTCAGGTTTTATTATTCCCAGGTTGGCACCTAGGATCCTTCTCACTGGACTCGGACTTCTCAGAGGGGGGCTCTGTAGTTGCTGCCTGGATGCAGGGAACTAGAAAACACAGCAAAGAGAAGAAGCAGTATCTGTATGAGTATTCCTTGGCTGCATGGGCCTTTCCTCTGTCTCACATAAATGTTGTCCCTCAGGGTTCTGTCCCATCCTAGCTGCACTTCCTCGTCAAGTTCATGTCTTCAGTTATCACCTTAAGCACTGATTCTTCTCACTCCAGTTCTGTATATTCAACTCCCCTTGGACATCTCCACCAGTGTGTCCTATAGGTAACTGAGACTCAACCTGTCCAAAGTTGTACAAGTCAAATCCAGCAGCACAGCACAGAAGAAAATAATTCAAGCTCTGGGGTTGCACAAACCTGGGTTTGAATCTCAGCTCCTGCCCCCCATTTTGAAGACACTACATCTAAAGCAATTTGCAGTGTCTGACCCATGATCTTCTTTCTGTATACCTTATCTCACCAGGGACTTAAGGCCCTGTGTAACAACTAATAAGGCAAACCAAACATATTCACAGTATAATCCACAGGGTTCTTAAAAAGCCATCTAAATATTGCAGTTCACTTGAAGCATCTCTTGAGTATTATCAGATTATGGCTTTGACAGGTGATAGGAAAGGGAGTATATCTTCTGTATTTCTGTGAAGCCAGCATGGAAAGCCACCTTATATATGTCATGGTAATCAAAATGTGGTCTATATGGTTGGGTTAAAAATCTTGTTAATACTTGTAAATATTTAAAAAAAAAAAACAAACTACTGTTTGCTCTAAATTGTAATGTAAAACCTAAAACTGCAGTAAGACTTCATGTGCTGCTTGATGTATATGAAAGAAAAGTAATGTATTTTCTAAATCTTTTTCCAGTCCATTCATATCTACCTCCGCTGCCACTGCTCTAGCTCTGACCACCCCTACCCCAACCAGGGATCTTTCTGCTTCCAGTGTGGCCACTCTCCCCACAATCCATTCACTAAAGCTGACCATGTGACTGCCAGGTTCAAACTCTTCCAGCGATTCTATCCTATCCAAGATAAAGTCCAGACTCCTTAGTAATATCCTTCATAACCTGGCCCCCACATTCCTCATTTTTCTACCTTCTCATTTCAGACTTCGTATTTCAGGCTGTGCAGAACCAGCCATCACACTTACTTGACTCGAGGCCTCTGCACATTTTCCTTCCCCCAGTCCCATCCTTGCCCAGCTAACAGCTGCTCATCCTTCAGCTAGCACTTTAGGCTTCCAGTTTCTCCCAAGTACTGGTAGCTTGCTTGAGTACACAGCTGCAATTGTCTGTTTAATATGTTTCCCCCACAAGCCTGGGTGTGCCTTGAAGTCAAAGCCTCTCATCTGTCTCAACCCCTCACTCCTAGACGGCCTGTCCCTTACACACAACACACAACACACAACACACACACACACACACACACACACACACAGGCAAATGGGGGATATCTTGACAAAAATGGGGCCGGAATTTGAAAACAATCATTTCCTTCTTCCTTTATTCTTTTAATTTTTAAAGGTGAAACCAAGAAGCAGTTTATTGAAAGAAAAACAAGGTGAAACAAAGAGATAGTTTATTAAAAGGGAACGTACACTCCAAAGAGGTAGGAGTGGGCCCGAGCAGGCAAATGGCTCAAGAGCCTCTTTCTTTTTTCCTAACTGGAAAGAACCTGCGTTCTCCACTCTATCCCGGAGCGAACACTTCAGTAGTGCAGGATCAAGGCTATCTATCTCCTCTGCAAGAAAGGTGGGACAGCAGTAAGAATAACTCACCTCCGCACGAGTACAGAGCGTAACCAGTGGGTGTGCTCTCAGCTTAGTTCTGCACCCTGCTAGCGACCCAACGAACCTCAGCTTCCGGAACTGGTGAGCTGCAAGGGAAGTCGGCCTGACGGATGCTAGAGCAGGAACCTGGCTTAAGTCTGGCGGTGATGAAGAAGCTCCTCCCAGAGGAGGGGCAAGGGCCGGGCATTCAGCCTGAGGCCCCTGGGGGACCCCGCCCCTGCCCTCGTGAAGGAGCTTTTGTGGGTAGAAGTCAGAGATGGGATTCTGCACCGTCTCCTCCTTCGGGTGCTGGTAGTCGGATTGGCCAGAGTTTAAACACACTTGACTGCGCGGTATGAAGAAACCGGTCACGTGTGGGGCTCTGTGAAGGGAAGCTAGGCCGCGCCTCCGCTAGCCCACACTGCTTGCGAGCCGCGGCACGCCTGAGCGGAGGGTGCCAAGTGCCACGTGGCAGGTTCTTCCGGTGTCGGCTCTCCCTCCGGATTCACTAATCCAGCTCTCGCTCCTTACAGTTTGGTTGGCGGGTTTTCCAGAAAAGCCGGCTCGTTGTTTGGTCAGGCAAACTGAGGCCCAGAGAGCAGCCGCAACACAAAGATCGACCATAACAAGAAAGACGTCAGATCTCTAGACTCCCAAGAGAGAAAAGTTAATGGTTTCTATATATGTGTCGTGGGCCCTGGCCATGCATTTATGTGCCAGGCACTGTGCTAGACTTTACAAAAAATGTGATTTTACTGAATCTTCACAACCACCCTGCAAGAGGAATTTTTTAATTTTTGTCTGTATTGAAGTATATAGTATAGCATACATACAAAAAATCCACAAATAGTGCTCGCTTCCGCAGCACATGCACTAAAATTGGAACGATACAGAGAAGATTAATATGGCCCCTGCGCAAAGATGACACGCAAAAAAAGTCCGCAAATATTAAATCTAGCTCTGTGATTTTTTTTTTCAATGTAACTACCATCCAGGTGAAGATGGCAGATGTTACCAGCACACTGGAAGCCTGTGAGAGAAGTATTTGCGCTCCATTTTACAGATTGGACAGATTCCGTAAGATAAAATAGTTTCCCCAAAGTCACAACTGTGTGATTTGAAATAGCCCTTGCCTTTTGGGCTGAGAGGTGTCTTGCATTTATGTGTTTTACTTGGTAGGAGAGGGAAAGAAGCAGGGTTGTCCCGGTGTAACTGCTTTCTTCTCTCCACACCTGTTTCCCCAGTCCCTCTCTACACCCCTGACGACACAATTCCCCATCTTTTTTTTCAGATCTAAAATTTTTATTTAGTAAACATATTAATTTACTGAAATCTCTTAATAGTTTCAAGCGTTTTTCTATTGATTTATAGATTCCTTCTGCTGATCTTGTCATCTTCAAATGAGGACAGTTTTCTCCTTCCCTATTTCTTTACTTTTCAATACATATATACATCTTGTTTTTTTATTCTTTTTCCCTCATCCTTTTTGTTTTTAACCCCTGGATCACTTCCCATCGTCTTTTCAATACAAGTGATGTCTGATGGACCAAATGTCCAACGTTTCACACCACCTATCCTTTTTGCCTTTTTTTTTTTTTTTTTTTTTTTTTTTTTTTTTTTTTTTTTTTTTTTTTTTTTTTTTTTTTTTTTTTTTTTTTTTTTTTTTTTTTTTGCCTTTTTATTTTTTTGTATGTGAGTAGCTCTCTAGATGGGAGTCGAACCCAGGCCGCAGCACTGACAGCACCGGAGCCTTAAGCCACTACACTACCAGAGAACTCCCCGACACCACCTATCCTTATAAAGACACTTATATTCCAGCTAATGTGATCAGAATTTAAGATGCCTCAAACTCAGCCTAGTAAAGACTTACCATCAAGAGACACATACTATGTATCTCATCCCTCCCATTATTAACTACAGGATCTGATGAATCCCTTCTATCTTTTTTTTCTGCTGAGTCTTGACTTCTTAAAAGTCTGAAGTGCAACCATCAAGTTGTGACCTTGCCAACAGATGAACTGCTGAGTCACAGTGGTAACCCAGTCCCCTTTTCCCCAGCTCTGATGTTTTTCCTCTTAGTTCTAACCACAGGGATTGATTGTTATAAGCGAGTCACAAAAGGTCTAATTAATGGTGTATTGTTTTCTAAAACAGATAGGTTTGAGAGCACACCACCCCTTTCACAATTATTCTTCTGGGATGCATTGCACCAATGTATTAAAGAAAACCTGAGACTACTAAAAAAGGGGACTTTTGGAAATACTGATGACTCTAATGACTGTATCATAAACCCCTATGCAGATCATTTCCAACTCTTGGTTTCGAAAACTATTGATAAAGTTTGAAAACTATTAGTAGATCATTAAAAGTAATCTTGGATGATAGATTTTGTGATTTTTGGCATATATCTTGGAAAGAGTTAAAACAAATGATATTAACAAGATTTCTAGGAGTTCCCTGGTGGTGTAGTGGCTAAGGCTTCGGTGCTGTCAACGCTGTGGCCTGGTTTTGATTCCCAGCTAGGAAACTCCCACATAAAAAAAATTTTAAAGAGATTTCTATTTTCATCTACTTACTATGTCTGTCACATACTGTTACTACTTACTTAGACTGTCACATACTAAACCTGACAAGCTCAGGGGAGGCCAGCATGGCATGCTGTACAAACTCAGAGACCGAAAGTAACCACATAGGATGGTCTGAACATAAAAATTCCTAACTAAAATGGGTCATGGCAGGTAATCACATCCTAGGCAAAAGACAATCTTTACCTTAAATCAGCATGTCTATTACTTTTTGCATCTAAGATAACATACCCTTGAAATGTCAGAGGAATCTCCTTGTCCAGACCTCTCAGGACACACTCACTATACAGAGCTCCAGAACCTAGAACACTTCATTGTCCCTTGAACACCATTATGAATGTGCTGTAAATGTTAATTATTAACTATCCCGTACCCACTAATGTAAGAGAGTATGTGTTTTTTCTCTGTTTTACTTTTTATTTAGTCCCAAATATTTCTCTGGGTTTTTTTTCTCCCATAAAGTAAGCTGCAAAACTGCCATTCTCCAGAGCATTTTCTCAATCCATTGAGATTTTGCTTCTGGGCAATTGTCATCTGTTTGGCCCGAATAAACTCATAAAAATTGTCTTCATGTTTGGATATTTCTTGTGTCAACATTATGAATAAATTATCTCAGTGCTTGTATCTATAAAAATGAAAACTAAGAATGAAATTGATGTTATACTCTGTCTATTCTAAAAATAAGTAATATTCACCCACAGGTACAAAAATTAGGTAGCAGGGGAGTTCCCTGATGGTGTAGTGGCTTAAGGCTTCGGCGCTGGCGCTGTCAGTGCTGCGGCCTGGGTTCGATTCCCAGTCGGGGAGCTACCCACATACCAAAAAGCAAAAAAAAAAAAAAAAAAAAAAAAAAAAAAAAAAAAAAAAAAAAAAAAAAAAAAAAAAAACAAAT
>PVJL010016029.1:0-22267 GCA_004026885.1 Lyroderma lyra
GGTGGGGAGGGGGCGGGCTGTGGGAGTGGGGAGGGGGCAGGGGCGGGCTGCGGGGGTGGGGCGGGGTGGGCTGTCTGTGAAATGGGCAACACAAGTCACCCTTTCCTGCTGGGTTTGTTGAGAAGAACGAACCCATGTGAGTGGTCTGATGGACCTCACCGATCTGACACCAGTCGTTCGGCCACCTCCTGCCCCCTTCGCTGTCCCCGGTCACTCGGCCACCTCCTGCCCGCTTCGCTGTCCCCGCTGTCTCTCCCTGAGGGCACCGTTACTGTCTCGCTGCTCCCTCTGACAGAAATATCTGTCTTCAAGCCCTGTTGTAATAAGGAAAGCCGTGCTTCCAGAACTTTCCATTGGCTGGCTCCCTCTTATCACGTGGGTCTCGGATCACACGTCATCACCTTCCCGACTCAGTGTTGCCACCTGCGTCCCCTATTAAGTCACCGTCTCGCTGCCGCCATGTGGCTTTCTCGGTAGTCTCAGCGTGACCCCACGTGTCCACTTGTCTCCGAGTCCGGCCTTCCCCAGCGGACCAGGGCCTCGCGGGCCTTGCTTCCCCTGTCAGCACCCAGAACGGGGAGTGGCCCTCAGTGGGCGCTCCACGGGGTGCCTGGTGAGTGACCGAGTGAATCCAGGCAGAATGCTGGGAGAGACCATGCCACGCGGCACGGTGCGGGGGTTATTAGTGCTGGTCCCCGGGAGGCGGGACAGCAGGCGGCGGTGTCCCGACCCCCCAGGGAGGCCTGAGGTCTCCGTGACCCGGCACCGGGCCCTGCCCACGCTTGCCCTTTGGCTGGGTCACGTGTTACTGTTTGAGAGGCTCTTCGGGAGAGGGAGACAACAGCGCCGGGAGCACAGAGAGAATCGGCGGTATGGCACCCCCCCCACCCCCGCAGGCAAGCCGAATCGGCCCCGGGAGCCGGGGAGCCAGTCGGAGGACGGAGGGGAGGCTCGGGGCGGGTCCGGGGACAGGGGACACCTTGAGGATGTCCAGGGCCCCTGCTGGGGGAGTGCGTGCGGGCTGCTCTGGCCCCCGGCCCTCCTCCTCCAGCCCCGAGGCCCGGGCGGTCTGACGCGGTGTGTGACGTGGCTACTCCTGTCCCCGGTGCGCTGTCATGTCGTTGTGCAAGGAGAAAGTCCCGGCGAGGACAGCTTGTCCTCGACTCCGCCTGTGACGTTCGTGACAGCAGCTTTCTATCCAAAGCACCTGCGCTCAGAGTCCACTGGGGCCGGAGTGTCCGGTGAGACTTGCCCATTGTCACCGTGACGATTAGCCTGTACCTGTGGCGGGTAGATGGCCGTTCCCATTCGTGGCAGAAGTTTCCTTTTAGAATAGACGCCCTTTAGGTTTGCTTTTTGTTTTTTGTTTTTATTTTTTATAAGAAAGGAAGGGATGCATCCTAAACAAAAATATTAAGTCAGTAATTGTGCAAGTGGCACGTGGGTGTGACACTGTGATGTTGGCGATGGAGCCTAAGTGACCGAAGTCCCAGGGTCCCTCAGTGCGCGGCTCTGGTGAGCCCCTCCGTCCCCCCAAGGCCCTGCTTCCTCATCGGCACAGCAGAGATGCCCACGTGAAGCAACTACAGTGTCCAGCGCTGGGCCGGCACGCAGTGGGCCCTCCTCCCCGCCGTCGGACGCGCCTGCGTGCGGGAGCTGTCGGGGTTTCTGACTTGCCCGCCAGCACAGCATCCCGGGCCGTTCACTCCCGGAACCCCAGCTTCCTAATCTGTGAAATGGGGCCGATGATCTCTTCACCCCCCAGGTTGGTTGTGAGGGTGAAGCTCTCAGAAGCTGGGTTTCTGGGACGCAGAAAACGCAGACTTGGGAGAGGTGCCCCCCCCCCACTTGGCCTCAACCAAATCCGAACCCTCCGACCCCCCGTCTTGTTTGCAGCCGCACAGACATTTCAGACTCCCGGCGAGCACCGGGCAGGGAGGCGCGGAGGTGGACACACGTCGAGTGCTCTTGGGATGCCAAGCTCGGGGCAACAACATGGAAAAAAGGAGTTAAATTTAGAACCCATCTGAAGATCTCGTCAAAGTCCTTTTGTCTCTCTCAGTTTTCTCCAAATGTTACCGAGACACACGGAGGCTCCTGCACGGGGAACGATCCAGGTTACGGCGAAGCGGGGGGCACCCACTCCGCACGCACCGAGCGAGGGCCGGCAGACCCTCGGAAGAGGGGAGTCGCCGTGATGGTCCCCGTCTCAGCAGGGGGGACGGGCCAGGAGCCGGTGGTGACACGGGGGTGGGAGGGACAGGATGGGCACAGGTCGGAGCAGCTCCAGGAGGCAACAGCCGAGGCCCCTGACGGAGTGGAATGGGCACGTGGTCAGCCCCCTGTGGCTGGCACGGGGGCAGCACTTGGAACTTGACCTCCGCGAGCGCAGACACGAATGTTCGCGGGCCCAGACAGAGGCGGGGTGTGGGGGGGACACCGAGCCGCCCCCCATGTGGACCGGAGGCTGAGCTCAGGAACGGCCGCAGCTCTGCCTACGCCCAGAGCGTCCTAGGAGCCTGCGACAGCCTCACGGGCTGTGTGCCCCCGCCGCCGCTTTGTGTGTCCATCCTCGGTGTCACTTGGCTTAAGATTCCAAGTCCGAGGTGAGGGAACTCGCTTGTCCTAGCCGAGATGACAAAGTGTGGCAGAGCCGACCCGGAGAGGGGTGGGACCTGTGGGGGCGTGGTGCTCAGTGGGCATGGAAGGGACATCCGCGTCCTTGTCCCCTAGGTGGGCGAAGGAGGTAGCAGGATGCTCGCCGCGCTCGGTCCTGCATGTACCAGCGCCCGGCCCGGCTGGGTGTGGGGCCACCTGAACCGGGGGTCGCGAGCACATTCCTACACCGGATTCACGCCCCCAGACATGAATGTTCTAGAGGGCAGGGGGGCCTGGAAGCGGCGGTGGTTGGAGGAGCAGAGGGACCCCGGTGGTCCTCTGCCGCCTTCCTCAGAGCCACCTGTCCGGAGCCGCGTGGCCCGGTGGCGGGGGCTGGCACGGAGGTGCCCAGGAACGGTGTGGGGGTGGCAGAGACGGCAGGGGGCCAGGCCGCCTTGGAGGAACGCCTACAGAGGGGAGAGGGGTTTTACAGGGAGCAAACCGTGCGGGCCTGGAACGCGGGCTCCGTGAGGAATGCCTCCGGTGTTGGGGGGGCCGCTGCATCCTGTGTTGGGGGGGCCGCTGCATCCTGTGTTGGGGAGCCGTTGCATCCAGTGTTGGGGGGCCGTTGCATCCTGTGTTGGGGTGCCGCTGCATCCTGTGTTGGGGGGCTGTTGCATCCTGTGTTGGGGTGCTGCTGCATCCTGTGTTGGGGGGCCGTTGGAAGCGTGACCGCGGGGAGCTCTGGGGGAATGCAGACTCCGCCAGGCGCTAGCGGTGGGCTTGCAGGCCGGTGACGTCCCCTCTCGGGGCCTCAGTCTCCTCACCTGTAAAGCGGGGCGCCGTTCGGCACCTCTCCCCGGGGTCCTTGTGGGGATTGAGTGAGAGGACGGGCGCACAGCAGCGCTGGGAGAGAGAGCAGAACGGAAATCAGCCATTCCAGCGGATGGCAGAGGAGAGCATGCAGGGAAGGGGGCAGAGAGGAGGGCAGACAGCGGAGGGGCCCGCGGGTGCTCGCTCCATCCCTCGGTGGCCAGCGAGGGCTGGGGACTGTCTGCCTGGCAGACAGAGTGGCTCGCTCCCTCCCGGCAGGCTCAGCCTGTTTGATTTCAGGAGGAAGATAAGATGCCTTTGCTGCTGTTTCATCTCCCGCCCCTCCAGGCCCTCCCTGGGCTCACCGCCCCCCTGGCCATCGGGGGCCTTCAAAGTCCCCGCTGGCCCCAGATCTGCAGATAATCCTGTACTGTAATCCTACCCGGGAAAGGCGCTGATAAAGTCCAGATGGAGCGTGAGGTCTTCCGACTCACTTTCTCTGCCCAGATAACGCGGGGCCTCTCCGGAGACCCCATTCTCTTGGGGAGGGAGGCAGAGTGGCCGGACTGAGTACAGCACTGTGGGAACCGACTCTCATGCACTAGGGGAGCGGTGGCTGGGGAAGGAGCATGGGTTTGGAGTCAGCCTGCGGTCCATTCCATCCGAGTGCTTCGTTGCAGTGGTGGCACGAGCCCCCGTTTTCTGGGGTGCTATGGGTGTTCAGGGATGAACTGGGAGCAGAAAGACCTGGGCTGGGGGAAGGGTCAGGCCCTCTCCTGCCAGACTGCCCCAGCGTCCGAGCCCCAGGAAGGAGACCACCTGGGTCCTGGCCCAGTGCCCAGGAGGGAGCCACAGGGCCCTGCCCGGGAGCCAAACAGGCCTGGGTCTGCACTCAGGCACCTCACTCGTCGGCTGTGTGGCCTTTGACAGGTTGCCAAACTTCTCTGGGCTTCAGTTTCCTCATCTGTAGAGGGTGTGGTAATGATCTCCACCTCATTGGCTGATTGCAAAGGATCAAATGAAATAGCAGATGAGAAAGTATGTTGCGATTAGAAAAGTATGTAAAAGCAAGATGTTCATTCCTCTGCTTCCCAAACTGGGCCTGTGCTCCCTCCAGTGGCGGCGGTTGTCGGGGGGCACGTTGTTGGGCCTGATTGGAGGACGCCAAGAGGAACCACCCCAGTACTGCATTCAGGGGGCTCGATGTGGGACCCTCTGACCCATTTCCTCTGGGCCACACTCTCCACCCATCTACCAGTCGGACCTCTGAGCTTCGAGGTCTCAGGGGGTCCGAGGCCTGACTGCCCAGACCGGAGTACAGCCCAGGGCCGTGGGCTGGGTGCACAAGGCAGCTCCGGGCACATCTTATAAAGGGTGCAGGATCAGGGGTGGGCTGGGGGCCCCCCACGGGAGAGGCCTCTGACTTAGTGTGCATTAACTCACTTTCATAGACCCATTACGTAAATCCACCCAGATTCAAGATCTGACTGTACCTACTTCTAAGAGGATTTGGGGTATTTTAAGATTAAAATCCAGAGTGGAAAAAAAAAAAAAAAAGACTTTTAAAGTCATCGTGCACTGCTTAGTCTCCTAGCGAGAAAAATGCCACCAAAGTTCCACACAGTGCCCTTCGCACCTGTCACATGGGCCTGATCCCCTCCCCCCGTGCAGGTGAGCCCGTGGGAGCCAAGTGCATGCACCACTGTCGGAGGAGGGGACACGCAGGCATCCCATCTCAGGGAGGCCATGTGCTGTCCTCTGACCCAGCAACCCTAGGAGCTTACCCCACTTATAGTCACAGCCGCGAGCAAAGGCATGCGTGCACACTGTGGGTCGCGGGGCTTCGTGGTGAGAAGAATAGGGGACCTGCCCCCATGCCCGCTGCTAGGGAATGGGTTACACGCATTAGATGAAACGGGTCCAGTGTGTTATCCTGCGGCTATTCAAAGACAGCACAGCCTAGGGTGGGCCACCTAGTCGTGTGCTCCGCTGGTGGGGTGTCAGGGATGCACACAGGGTCGCCGATCCGCAGACCAGCTTGGAATGAATCACCAGGGTCGCCTCTGGGTGCCTGGGGCTCCGCGGTGAGGGGAAGGTTTTCCCATCGCTGTCCTTGAAGACTGAAGGTTTTACTGTATTGCATGTGTGAATTATAAAAAAATCAAAGCAACCCAAAGACCCCCTCCCCCCCATAAAAAATAAACATGACAACATCAACAACTGTTGACAGTAACACCCGGAGAACTCATCTGGAGTCCCTCGCAGCTCTCGCACCGCCGTCCGCCCCCCCAGGACCTCGATCGGCACTGAGCTAGAACAAGTGCACGGACGGGTGCGACCCGGGGAGAGCAGAGCAGATGCTCCTGGTTCAGGGCCGGCCACTTGTGTGTGAGCAGGACGTGTGCGACAGTTTGGCCGTCGGCTTGCTGGTGCAAAGACAAAGTGGCAAACGGGTCGTGCTGCCTAGTTGGCCCTTTCTGACACCAGAAGGGCCCCACGTCAGTCTGCAGAGATAACATTGTTCTGAGCCAGCAAGCAATTAGCACCGTGCCCCGGGATGCACCCCCACAACCGGAGATGCCCGGGTCCGGCAGCTCTGACTATCTCCGGACCAGGGGGACTGGGCCCTGGGGCTGGGGGCGGGGAGGGAGGCTGGGGAACAACCCACGGTGCCTGGTCCACCGTCAAGTGCAGGCAGACCTCGAGGTGGCTCCCATGGCCCCTTCTTCCCTCACACCTTTGTGGGTTCCCCTCTCCTGTCACTCCTACTCAGTAGACGATGACAGAGGGACGTCATTCCTGTGACTCGTCACACTAGGAGAGAGTCCATCTTAGCAGACTCGCTGTAGAGACCGTCCTGGTTGGCGTGATGACGTTAGCTGCCACGTGGGGAAGCCTGTGTGGCCAGCAATGGCGGGTGGCCTCGGGGGGCTGCGGGAAGAGGATTCTGCCCGAACGAGTTTGGGAGCGGACGCGTCCGCAGGAGGCCTGCCGGTGAGAGGCGAGCGGCCGACACCCTGGTCGCAGGCATGTGTGTCCCTGAGCAAGAGGACACGGCCGGGACGCAGGCCGGAGCTGCCCCGAGCTGCTGCGCCTGTGGTCATTTGCTACGCAGCAAAACAAGACTGACACGATCCGTGTCCCACTTGTTTTACTGAGGTTGAAAGAAATTTGATTTTCCCGGTAGTTTGTGCCCATCAGGGAGGGAATGGCTTTGCCTGGGGAGCTGTGCCTCTAGGAGCTTGGGAGGCAGCGGCCCTGACCCAGGGCCCAGGTGGCATCCGTGCCCAGGCCGCGGGTCAGTGCCCAGGCCGCAGGGTCAGTGCCCAGGCCGCGGTGTCAGTGCCCAGGCGGCATCCATGCCCAGGCCGCGGGGTCAGTGCCCAGGTCGTGGGGTCAGTGCCCAGGCGGCATCCGTGCCCAGGCCGCAGGGTCAGGGCCCAGGCCGCGGGGTCAGTGCCCAGGCTGCGGGGTCAGGGCCCAGGCCGCGGGGTCAGTGTCCAGGCCGCGGGGTCAGGGCCCAGGCGGCATCTGTGCCCAGGCTGTGGGTCAGTGCCCAGGCCGCGGGGTCAGTGCCCAGGCGGCATCCGTGCCCAGGCCGTGGGGTCAGTGCCCAGGCCATGGGGTCAGTGCCCAGGCGGCATCCGTGCCCAGACCGCGGGGTCAGTGCCCAGGCGGCATCTGTGCCCAGACCGCGGGGTCAGTGCCCAGGCCATGGGGTCAGCGCCCAGGCCGCGGGGTCAGGGCCCAGGCCGCGGGGTCAGGGCCCAGGCGGCATCTGTGCCCAGACCGCGGGGTCAGTGCCCAGGCCATAGGGTCAGTGCCCAGGCGGCATCCGTGCCCAGGCCGCAGGGTCAGGGCCCAGGCGGCATCCGTGCCCAGGCCGTGGGGTCAGTGCCCAGGCCATGGGGTCAGTGCCCAGGCCGCGGGGTCAGGGCCCAGGCTGCGGGGTCAGGGCCCAGGCCGCGGGGTCAGGGCCCAGGTGGCATCTGTGCCCAGACCGCGGGGTCAGTGCCCAGGCCATGGGGTCAGTGCCCAGGCGGCATCCGGCCCAGGCCGCAGGGTCAGGGCCCAGGCCACGGGCACATGGGAAGCTGCACTGCCACCCACGCGGGAAAGGGCTGGAGCTTCCAGGGGTGGGGGGCGGGGGAGCAAGGGGCAGAGGGCCTGGGGCCGGGGGGCCCAGAGGACCAAAGCTCCTTAACCCCGCCCCTCGGTCAGCGCGAGCGGGGGGCAGCCCTTCTGTGGGTGCCGTGAGGAAGGACCCCACACTGAGCAGCGCAGATAACCAAGTGCATCGTCCCCGACTCCGGAGGCTGAAGGGCTGCGGTCAGGGTACGCCCAGGGCTGGGGCCCGTGGGGCCGTGGGGGACTCTGCCCCAGGCCCCACTTCGCACGTCCGGTGTGGCCGGCAGCCTGCGGCGTGTCTCGGCTCGTAGGAGCATCAGTGTGCTCATCCTCCCGTGGCCCTCTGTGTGCGTGTGTGTGTGTGGGGGGGTCTCCACATTTCCCCTCTTAGTGAGAACACCTGTCACATTGAATTACCCTGTTGGGCTGGGGGACGGCCCGGTTGCCTTGGCAGCCCCTATTCCCAAACAAGGCCGAGGACTGGGATTGCAACACACGACTTCGCAGGCGGTCAGGGGACCTCTGGGCTAGAAGGACATTTCCGTCTGCTGTGGGACTGAAGTGGCCAAGGCGACTTTAACGGCCCTTGGAGAGGCTGGCAGGCCCCCAGCTGGCGCACCAGGACAGGCCGCATCCCCCGAGGAAGCCGCTGCCTCCAGCACATTCTGCGGGACCCCCGACCCGCGCCGCCTCGGCCGTCCTGCCGGTGCCGACGGCCCCTGGACCCGTGCCTCCACTCTGACCGTCTCGCCTCCCCAGGGGCGCGCGGAACAGCCGCTGCACTTCGCTCGTGTCTGTGGGGACAGAATCTTGAAGGTTAGGTCAGGGCCCTGGAGAGAAAGCTGGGTGCTGGGACACTGCGGGGGTGTCACTATCAGAGGTGCTCGTCTCAGAGACGAGGAGCTGGGGGCGTTCCCCACCCCCCTCCACCTGGAAAGCCTCCCAGCCAACAGGCCGAGGGGGCCGCCGCGACCTGCCGACGTCTCCCCTAGAGACCACGCTCGCCGAGGTCCTCATGGACTTGTTTCCCTCCGTGACAACCCAGGCTGAAGGGTGGCGCCCACACGGGGTGTCCGACGGGGTATCTCGGGGCAGGCGCTGATGGGAGATGGCAAGGTGCTCGGAGGGAGGGGGGTGGAGGGGATACCCTCGTTCCCGCGTCTAGAAAGCTGGCCTCCACGTGGAGGGTGGACTGACCCCCCGTCCCCCCTCGCCCCCCTCCGGGCCCCACAGTCCCCGCGGGCTCGGGCTGGGCGGCTCTAACCGTCTCCCACGGGGAAGCGCAGGCCCAGCCGGCGAAGCGGCCCGTCTGAGGAGCCACACTTCGAGGACGGCCGAGCTGGCTCAGCTCCAGGCCTCGGGGTCACGCCACGACTGTCCTACGTCACCCCGCGTACTCCGGGGTGGGATAACCCACGTTGGTCTTGTGTAGCTGTTCTCTGCTTGTCACCCTCTGCCCTGTCCCCCCAGATGAGCTTCTGGTCACTACACAGGCTTCTGGCCCAGCTTTTTGAGACTCTGGCTCTGCTGGTCTGTTTCTTGTTTGTTTGACTCATTGAAATCAAGATGCTTTTCGAATGGGCAGCAACTCCTGTGGTCCACACGGTGTCACCTAGGATGAAGGCGCTGAAAGGGCCCGGGGGAGGGGACCTACCGCACGACAACAACACAGCCAAACGAAGAAATAGCAGCAGCCACAGAACCTTTGCGTTTGGTGGCAAAAGCTCATAAATCTCGATTTCGGATCTCTGAGTCTCCGGGCAGATGGTTTAGCTTCCGCGAATCTGGAGAGAAGCCACTCGAAGCCACCCACAGGCCTGCGGGGGGTCGGGGGCTCCGGTCCTGCAAGCATATTACACATTCCTTTGCCACAACTTACTGTCACATGTCACTGAACCGTAACCCCCAGGGTCCAGAGTCCCTGGCAGGCCACAGGGGCCAGGCTCGGTGGAGAGGGTTCCAGAACACGGTGTGTCCCAGGCTCGCCACCTGGTGCTGACACCCAGTTGTACAGGTCCCCTGTGACAGTCAGGGTGGCGTGGACCCGTCCCAGGTTTGCCTTCTGTCACAATGTCCTTCTTGGTGGCAGCCGGGAAGGGACGACGACAGTGGCTGTGTTCTGAGGCAGTGCCTTTGGGGTCAGGCCCAGGTGTGACCCAGCTCTGCCCCTGCCGGCTGTGTGGTCTGATCGGACACCCGCTTCCCTGCCTGCTACCTGGTGGCCATAGCGGTGCCCCCCTCTAGGGACTGCCGTGCGGGTGAACTAAACGGACGGACGGACGGGCTCGGCGTGGTGCCTGGGCGGTGGGGAGGCTGTCCCCCGAGGCCTGGCACCGCACGTGACCCGCGGTCTCACGGCTGCAGGTCAGCACAGAGCACCCCCTCCCCACCCCAGCGCTTCCACAGCTTCACTGCGGCCCAGACAGCCCGACGTGGCGGATTCGGGTCGGGGCCCAGGCATTCCTGCGTGTCCCCCGGCGTCCGGGGGGATCTTGCCCGCAGGCCTCCGTGACGCTGAGCGACGGGCCCGTCCTCTCTGCCCGCCTCGCCTGGGTCTTCCTCAGGCAGTTGGCGGCTCGTGGTCCCGTGACCCAGCTCCCGAAACGAACCGAGCTTGCCTGGGCCGGGGTCCCCGCGCGGAGGTGGGTGCACGGCCCGGGGGCGGTGGGCTGGGCGGGACTTCGGCAGCTGGAATCCGGGTGTCTCCAGGGGTGACTGCTGTCACTCATGGCCTGCTGACGTCTGCCACTTTGGAGAGCAGGCCCAGCCACATTTTCTATCACCATCATCATCACCGTCGTCATCATCATCATCACCATCATCATCACCATCGTCATCATCATCGCAGAGGACTCCAAAAATGTGGAAACCGTCATCAAATCGCATCAAATCGCCTCATTTTTAGAAGTTGAGAGTCGTTGGCAACTAATTTTCCTTTTTATTGTTATTCCCACAGGGCCAAACGTGTCTGTGGGCGCAGAGTGGCCCATGGGCAGCCCCCTCGTCCTCTTGGGGCAGATCCCACCTTCTCGTTTGACGGGTGGAGAAATGGGGGCGCAGGAGGGAGTGGGGCGTTGCCGCGGGCCACGCAGCCTGGACGGGGAGCGTGCGTGTTAAGGTCGGGAGGGGACTCTGCTTTGGCTCTGCGTGACCTGCGCCCTTTCCAAGGTGCGGGGAGGCGGGGCCCGGCCCCGGGAGCCCCCACGGACCCCCGCCCCAGCAGGCCCTCCTGCGGAGCTAGCTCCCCGCGGGCCCCACCGCAGGCCGAGAGCGGGCCTGGAGCCCAGGCAGAGCCTGGAGCCCGGGTTACTCATGCCTCCGCGCCGCCCGCCCCTGTGAGCCCTGGCGCCCGGAGACGGCGCACCGGCTGCCCGCCCAGCAGCCTCCCGGGCCCGGCACAGCTCTTGGCAGGGCCTTCCTGGGACTTCAAAGGTGGAAAATTGCCCTGGGAGAGCTCCTCGGAGGCGCCTTCCCGGTGTGAGCAGCGCGGGGAGCAGGGAGATCAAAGCGGGCCCACCTCGGTTCCGGGGAGGGTGCCGGGAGCCCAGGGCAGGGCGTGGAGGGCCTTGGGGCTGTCCCGGGGCCCTGCCCTCACACTCACAGGCCTGGCTCGCCCTTGTCCCCCGCTCCCTCTCCCTACAACCAGGAGCCCCGCTCTCACGGGTGGGGACTGTGCTGAGTAAGTGCTTCTCCCCGTGTCTCCTGAGCCCGTGGCCTTTGCTGGGTTTTCTTGGGCCTCCCCAGGCCCAGCCCTGCGTCTGAGAAGGCGGAACCCCTCGGCTCGACCTGCTGGGAGCCGCGACTGCGTGAGGGCAGGCAGGTGGCCAAGCGCCGAGAACTCTCTTCCTCCTGGGAAGCCCAGGCAGCTCCCCAAACCAGGCAGCTCCCCAAAACAGGCAGCGACCTGTGGGCTGATCTGCTAATGGTGTGTGGCCCAGGCCTGAGGCCCGGCCCCCTCGGCCCCTGTGGGCATCGGGGAGCACGAGGGAGGCTGCAGCCACCGCCCCCCAGAAAGGGCGGCTCTGGTCTGTTGGTTTGGCTTTTCGGAGCGGGCACGGCCCTGGGGCCGTGGGCTGGTGAAGGTGAGGGGACCCGAGCAGCACTGCAGGGTGTGTCGAGGGACGCGGGGACACGGGAGGCTCAGTGCTGAGAGGAGGAGCCGCTCTGCTCACCTGAAGGAACGGATTGTTTATGCAAGTAAGACGTGCCCGTGGTGGGAGCTTCCCGCAGTTTAAGATGAAAAGTGTCTTCCCGTTTCCAAACGCGTCCCCAAGAAACACATGGTGTCGGAGGTCTCACATTCTAGCACACAGGGGCGCGTGTGTTCGATGAGCACGTCCTGGGGACACTGCAGCCGCGAGCCCTGCCGCACTGCACGGGCTCTCTGTGGGCCACCTGTTTTTATTGTTTCTAGATTTTCACTTTTAGAACCACGTGACCACAGACAGTCGTACACCACACGGTTGGTGACTTACCGGTGTCAGTATGTCTCCGGGGGACTGTTAAACTTGCACTAGGCCCATGCCGAAGATCGTTCCAGGAGCAGACTTGGAGGGAGGGACGGTGGCACCCGCTTCGCGGACGCGCACGGAGAAGCGCGAACGGTGAGAGCCGTTTGCCTGGGCCACGTGGGTGGCGTCCAGAACCGGCGCCCACTCAGCAGGCGCAGCGCAGGGCACCGGGTCGGCCGGCTTCCGCACCGCGTGGGGACAGCACGTACAAGCTGTGCCGCAGGCGCCCGGGGGAGACCCGGTGCCGCAGACGGTGGTGGCGGTGGCGCTGAGCGTGGACCGTGTGGCCAGAGGAGGCCACATTTAAGCTGAGCTGTTGTCGTAGACTGAGCATTTGTGCACCCCCCCCCACGCCCCAAATTCATATGCTGAACCCAACAGGCAGTGGTGTAGTATTTGGAAGTAGGTCCTCTGGGAGGTGATGAGGGGCGAGCACCCTTCTGAAGGGGACCCCAGAGAGCTCCCTTGCCCCTTTCTACACGTAAGCCTGCACCCAGCAGCCGGATGTGGGGCCTCATCAGACACCGCTGCCCACCGGCTGCCAGCTCTTCAGCCTTGGTCACCCAGCCTCCAGAAGCGCGGGGCGCACACGCCTGTTGTTTCTAAGCCTCCCCGTCTGTGGGACTTCATTGTGGTGGCACCGTGAGCGGACTAGGACAGATGCCCACGGACTAAGACGGACGTGAAGGAGGAGAAGGAGTTAGCAAAGTGGGGGCGTGAGAGGGAGAAGGTTCCAGGCGTGCTCCCAGAAGTGTGGGAACGCTTCTGCTGGTGGTGTTCGGGGCCTGGGGATCCGTGTGGCCGGGGAGCCGTGACTGTGAGGAGGCGTGCAGGAGGTGGCTGATGACATGGGTGGGGGCAGGGGGCACACAGGGCCTCAGGGACCGTGGAGGGATGGTCTCAAAGTGTTCAGATGCAGAGGGGAGACACTGGAGCCCGAGGGAGCTGCAAGGACGCGCTCGGTGGGGCCCAGAGTAAAGCCACACTGGGCATCCAGCAGGACTTTGACCTTTCGAGTGAGAACAGCAAGGATAATGGTGAGTTGCCAATTTATTGGACGTTGGGCGCTAGGTGCCAGCCACTGTGCTTAGCACTTTTTATGTGTTGCCTATTTTAATCCTCGTATAACACCCCTCCGGGCTAAGCGCTGCTGCTGGCACCCCCTTTTATAGACGAGGAACTGAGACCAGAGAGACGAAGTAATCGTCCAGGTGGTTAAGTACCCATGGTACAGCTGTCACGACGGACCGCGTCCTGGGCTATAAAACGGGTCACCGTCATTTAAAAGGAAGTCACACGGTGTCACCGTGCCCAGCTGGCCAGCTTGATCCGTAACACCTCCCTCTGGTTCACCCTCTGCCAGCCGCGCTGGTCTTCCCGTTCCTGTCCATGTCCAAGCGTGCGCTTGTCGCCGGTGTGTGCACCTGCTGTGCCCGCCGCCCGAGGGGCTCCCCCGCCCCCCACGGACTGGCATTCCCTTCCGGTCCTGCCCCCACCTCCCCGCCGCGCTCAGCAGAACTTCCTGCCACGCTGGAGATGCTCGTTATGGGGGCCGTTTAGTACTCGCATGGGAGCCACTGTCCCAGAGACGGTCGAGGACTTGAAATGTGGCAAAGACAGCTGCAGAACTGGATTTGGACTTCTATTTAATATTAATAAAAATGACATTTAAGTAGTTAGTTGCTACCAGATTGGCTCTATCCCATGATTCCATCGTATTTTCTCCATAGCAGTCATTGCTATTCAAAGTTACGTCGTTTGTGTTTTAAACTTTTTATCATGAAACGATTCGATTCTGTAGAAAATGGCAGGTAGAACAAGCCCCTCCCCTAGATTCGTTAATGGCTAGTATCAGCCAAATGTGTTTTCACGGCTTCGTGGGTGTGTACAATTTTGGGGTGGACACGGCTGAATTATTTGAGATTTAATCGCAGACACGATAGCACTTCACCCCTAAAACGGCAACGGCGTTCTCCGTAACCACGACGCCCTCGTCACATGACTTCATCCTCCACACAGTATTATCACCGACTACGACACCGTGCCACTATCTAACATACAGGCCACGTGACGTTCCACACGGCGGGCCACACGCATCGTCTACGGCAATTTTCCTTCTGAACTGGGGTGCAGGCCAGAATCGGGCACTGCGTTTGTCTTGTCTCCTTTCCCTCCTTTAATCTGGAACTGTCCCCGGCCTTGCTTTGTCTCCCGTGACGTGGGCACTTTTGCAGGGCAGGGCCCAGCTGATTGGCAGAATGTCCCGCGATTTGGATTTGTTTGCTGGTCTTCTCGTGATTGCATTCAGGTTACCCGTTTGGGGCATCAGTGCCACTTAGTGCTGTGACCTTCTCAGTGCATCATATCAGGGGACACGGTGGTGGCGTGTCCTGTTGTTGGGGAAACTCGTTTCTCCAAGCGCTCCGTTGTGAAGGTGCCGTGCTTTCCCCTTGGTAATTCATAACTAATCTGCAGGGAGATCCCGTGAGTTGATGCAAACGTTGTTTTTCATCAAATTCTCATTCAAGGGTCTTAACGGTCATTGCTAATTATGCCTGAATTCATGATCATTATGTCGTGGCAGAAGTGATGTCTTCCTCTTTATTTCTCTCTACATTTGTTAGTTGGCATTCTACTGTAAAGAAAAGCTTTCCTTTCCCCTTTTGTGTTTGTGTATTTGTTCGGTTGAATTAGTGTGAACACATGGATTTCATTTGATAGACGACGAGCTACCACTGTCATTATTCATTTTGATACTAAAATCGGCCCCGCTCAGGCCGGTGGGAGCTCTTCGTGAACGTGTCCCTATCCATCTTTGAGCTGTTCTTACTTTTCCTTGCTTTTTGGCACAAAAAAGATGCAGGCGTATCTTAATTTATTTAAATGTTTGTTTGCTGCTTCTCTCCCAGACAAACGTGTCCAAGGTGCGGCCCAGGACGGCTGTGAATGCGGCCCCACACGAACTTGTAAACTTTCTTAAAACAGTATGAAATTATGCATGGAACTTCTGTTTTGTTTTGTGTTAGCTCCTCAGCTATTGTTAGTGTCAGTGTATTCTATGTGTGACCCAAGACCATTCTTCTTCCAATGTGGCCCAGGGACACCGAAAGCTTGGACACTTCAGCACTGGACGTGCTCTTTTCTCCCTGTCACCATCCTTAGCACGTAAATCCTTAGGTACAAATCAGTCAAGGGGAGACCTAGCAATCTGTTTCTGGAACTAAGGTCATTCTGCATGAACAGCAAAGAGGACTCAAGTTTGCTTCCACTGGTCTGAGGGAGCGTCCCGCACCCCTCTGTCCCATCTAGCTGGCTACCTAGCTCATCTCCTTGAGGTGCCCCGCGCTAACACGCAAGCTTTGGGAGGGCGGGGCCTCCCCTTCTGTCTCCGCCCCCACCGCCCCCACTGCCCCCGCTGACCCCACCAGGACCCGTCCTGGAGCGTGTGCATCGTTTCACGTCTGTGTCTCATTCTAGTCTAAGGAGCTGCGGGTGTTTAACACCGCGTTGCCCCATGGACCCTCGGGTCTTCACCCACAGGCAGGACCGCTCAGCCTTCCCCAGTGCTCTGACGAACCCTGGTTTTACTCAGTGAGCACAAGAACGCGTGTCTCCAGACAAGGGGGACAAATGCGATGGAGACGTGCGACACCCCCCATGGAAGTCCGCTGCCTCACATGTACTCGTGAGCGTGTCCCCATCCTCAGACACACTAATAGGGTTCCTGCCTCTAACATGATCCAGTACAAAACAACCTAAATGTCCACCCGTGGCACGCTCAGACTGTAAAATTCTAGGCCATATTTTTCAAAGAAAGTGACATAGAATTACTGCCAGAGAAAGCTCGCCGGGATGAGTGGACAGAAGGCATAGAACAGGTGCCATCGGATATGGTTATGCCTTAAATGTAAGCGTGTTTACACTTACTGTGTGCACAACCGATTGGATGGAGACACGCACGTTAGCAACAGTGATCAAGGGAGATTTCAGCCTTATCTGTAACATTTTTTTAACATGGAGAATATATATACACACACATCTATATGCGTATATATCTGTGTAGGTATATACATATAATTTGTGCAATTCTAAAATTCACAATAGTTTAAAAACATAATGATATTAAATTCAAATCTAACAAAAGCAAAATGGGACGAGAGCCGTCCAGGGGACCCAAACTGGGAGTGGGGATCAGGGGTTTTGGAAACTATTTTATACAACCAAGTTCCCATTTTAGCGATGGCTCAACAGAGACGAGCAGAGATGAAGTGACGTGTTTAGGGTCCCCTAGTTATGAGGTAAGGCTGGCCACCTGGAGCACGGGCACCTCGTACTCAATGCGGGTGGCTCCCGTGGTTCCCGGGGGAAGGGGGAGAAGGGAGAGCACGCCCCTCCCCACCAGGTGAGCCGTGGCCATCCCCACCTGTCCCAGCAGGCCCGAGTCTGATCTGCAGTAATCCTTTCTTACATGGAGGCTTTTGTCCCCTCTTCCAAGCCTTCCTGCCCTGAGATGGTGGAGGCACTGGCAGCTTCCCCCACCCCAAGGGCAAGCCTCACCCCCGGTTCCTTTTTATCTCCTTCCGACCAGCTTACATCTTTGGCCCTGACTTCACAAAAGGAATTCTAAAACCACTCCTCCCCCCAGTGCTGTGAGCTGTAGCCCAGAGATCTAGCTGCTCATCCTCCTCCCAAGTCCTCAGCCTCGCCCTCGGCCCAGCCCATCTGCACACGCGCGGGCGAGACCAGCCTGCACAGCGCAGGTCCGGTCAGGCTCGACCCCCGGGGAGCCCGGGGCTTTCCTTCTGTACGACGCTCCGAGGACATGGCAGAGGCTTCCCTGGGAAGGTGCGCAGAGCACATAACATTGGACAACATTCCCAAGGACAAGACGTGATTTCAAAAGTGCCCGTGTCCTCATTTCCCAAGATGACAGCAGGGAAAATGACTTCCGGGGCAGCAGACATCTGGAAGTGATCAAGCCAGAAGGAGATGCGCAGGACGGCCCGGTGAGCGAGGCCTGGGCCCCGGCGGGGCCCCGCGTGCACGCCGACGTGGATTGAGCAGAAGGCGGTCTGCGTGGCTCTCCAAACAGGGCGCCTCGCGCTGGGGGAGCTGATGCAACGCCTGGATGCGTAACAGCTGAGCACGCAAGCCCACTGTGCGCTGCGCACTCAGTACCGAGAGTGAGCGCAGGCGGCGTGGGAGAACCAGACCTGGGAACGGCATCTCTAATTGCGTCTGGCAGCGCTTGCCAAGCATAATAGATTAGGAGCCCGCGTGAGTGTGCCCGAGTAATTGCATTTAATGGTTTACGCACATCAGCCGGTCTATCAGCAGCAAGCCCAATTAATTAACTGCAGGCACACACACACACAAGTCGGACCCAGAGCGGCGGGGGAGGGCCGGGCTCCCCTCAATGGAAGCCTGCTTGTTGCACTTGATTTTGCAAAGCCCCAGAGAGAACGTACCTATAACAGCGGCAGGGACTGGGGACGGGGACTTCCTGGGACCCTGCCAGAGAGAGCCCTGAGCACGGCAGGGCTGGCGAGGGAGGAGGTGGGGGGACTGTCTCAGCAGGAGCGGAGCTGGCCTTCACCAGCACCCCGAGGGGAGGGGAGGGGAGGCAGGTGGAGAACAGGCCTAGCGTGATTAGTAAATCAAATGGAAACCAAGTTCAAGGCATTTCCGAAGTGGATAGGCCTCACGCTATCTGATCTTCGTCTAGGAGACCTGGGACCGCACTGGGCAGGACGGAGGGAATGCGTCATTCCTAACGGCAACCCCACGTGTCACCACTCAGGAACAGTCACAATTCCCGCAATACTCAAGCGTCCCACTGTTGACTTGGTGTTTTTCCTCCACATTGGTGAAGTGATCGCCCACGGCTGCCCGCCCAGCGAGGGCCTGGGTGGGCGTGTCCCCATCTCTTTGAACAGACCCCAGAAAGACGCGATGCGCCCACCCCTCGGCGGCCGGTTGTAAAGTCCCCCGCTCCCTTTCCAGCCCACATCCTGACTGCCTCCGCGACACCCTGGAACGGTCATTCACGCAGACGTCCCTCCTGCTGCCCCTCGTCACGGCGCTCCTCATCCAGAGCTGAAGCGCAGCTCAGCTCCCCCACCGAGGCAGGCGGCGAATTGCGAGCAGGGAAGGGGCCCCGGGGAGGGTGTGCACCTCAAAACAGACACACCTCTTGGATGCCCTGGCAGGTTTCTAGGTCAGGTGACACAGGCTTGGGAAGAGGCGGCCGGTCAGAGCGGATGGAGGCGGGAAGCTGCAAAGGGTGGGGGCAGGAGGCGGAATGCCGTCAGGGACCCCAGAGGGATAGGGGCCCCTTTCGACGCCCACGCCCACCCGCCCCATTTACCCCCAACCTGACGACTTTGTCCCAGAATGAGTTTGGGCCTAGAGCCCACCCCTGTCCTTAGGAGCAAAGGGAGGGGTGGTCAGCAGAGCTGTGGCCGGAGTGAGAGGGCTGGATGCCGTCAGGCCCCAGGTGGACAGGCCACGGCAGGGTTCAGGCCCAGGGGACGCCACGGCAGAGCCTGAGCGTTCCTGACGCCCCGATTGGCTGCTGATTCGCTTTAACGAGAGTCCCTTTCTGAAACCAGCGCGTCTGGTTCGTCCTGGCCGCACTGGGCCGAGGCGGGCCGGCTGCCGCTGCTGGCCACGCCGCGTGGTGGTGGTGCCCAGTTACGGAGAGCCTGGCCGGAGGCGAACCCGGGCCCATGCTTCCGAGTGTTGGTCCTGCACCCCCCACCTGCACTGTGGAAGGTGATCGGGACTTGCCTTCGTCAATAACGTCGCTCCTTTAGAGGCCTAGAGGTCAGGTTTACCTGCCCGCGCACACAAGGTGACACGGCGCCATGGGCTGCTGCTAGGCACAGGGGCCCCGGGGCGCCCGAGGACAAGCCGCTCCTGGGATGAGCTCTTGGCTGCCAAGTCCGATGCGTGGAAACGCGCGTGCGTGCAGGCTGCGGGGAAATAAATAGAAGCCGGGGGGGCGGGGGTGGGGGGGACAAAGTTCTCGTTCTGGATCTCCACTTCTGCCACTAACTGGGCTGTGACTTTGGACAAGTAATGGTAACTGTGGAACCTGAGCATTCGCTACGCGTGAGATGTTTTCTGCGCATGACCTCAGGGTGCTCCCGCCGGAAGCCGTGAGGTCGGTGTTACTACCCCAACGTACAAACGAGAAAACGGAGCCAGACCCCAAGGGGACACAGCCTTAAGGAGGAGAGACAAAGCAAAAACTAACCTTTGGGGTCAGACCAACTCGGACTTGGACCTGGCTCCCCTACTTCTTCGATGTGGGACCTGAGGCAACTCCCCTAATCTCCCTGGCCTCAGTTTCCTCCTTTATAGAGTGGGAATAACAATACTACCCACGGAGGGAGCTCATGCCCGTAAAACACGCAGCTCAGGACGAGCACGTGGTGAACGTTCATTGTTTTATGTTTAATAGTTGGAGTGTTTTACCTGACACTGGAGCATGAGTCCAGCACTCTCTGGGTAAAAGACTTTCCTAAACTCCTGAGTTATTTGCTCAAGTTTTTATTTTGGAAGATTTCAAATATGTAAAGATTGAGAGAGAATAGAATAGGAATGCCCACGTGCCCACCACCCAGACCCAACTTGTATGACCTCATTGGCCAATCTTGTTTCACTCTTACTCCCTCCCCACTCCCCAACCCTGGTGCATACACATACACATGAGGCCGGACAATTAAGTTCGTGAACTCGTCCTCGAAAAAGATGCTACATACCTCACTGCTGAGTATCACTGCGGTCACCTTCAAAGGACTCCCCTTGGGAAGCCAGGCGCCTACTCCACCCTACAAATTAATTTTGGAACTCTTTTTGTGGAATGGCCCTCAGAGCTGCTGTTGTACCCAAAATCTGACAACTAAGTGTGTGAACTTGTCACCATGCACTTACATTGACAGCACTGTGCAAACAACTCGGTAAGTTATCAGAACTTAATTGTCAGATTTGGGTACAATGACAGCTCTGATGGCCATTCCAGAAAAAGAGTTCCAAAACTGCTTTGAAGGGTGGACTAGGTGCTGGCATCGGTGCACAGCTTCCCAAGGGGAGTCCTTTGACGGTGACCACGGTGATACTCAGCAGTGAGGTGTGTAGCACATTTTCTACAATGAGTTCATGGAATTAATTGTCCAACCTTGTGTGTGTGTGTGTATGTGTGTGTGTGTGTGTGTGTGTGTGTGTGTATGAAATAAATTTTTATTGTGGTAAAACTGACATATAATACTACATTTGTTTTAGGTATAATGATTCAATGTATGTGTATACTGCAAAATAACCTTCACTCTACGTCTAACTAGCACCCACCACAAACTTGGTTCATTTTGAAGAAAATTTCAGGCATTTTATCCACAGTTATTATAAGTTATTTTTAAGTCAACTCCTTCATTCTTTCTTTGTGACAGGAAATAATCCAGATTCCTTTTTCTGGATGAGGTTTATTAAGGTAAAATTAACCCTTTTTGCAGTATAGTTCTGAGTTGTGACAAACCCAAATTCTTTTTTCAACATTCCTTTCTCAACTTTTAAAAATGTGTATTCCAGCGCTAATGAGATGCATGGACGTGCAAAGGGTTTTGCTGTCCATCTTGAGCCCAGCACAGAACCGGAAGCCGCCTCTCTCAGTGGCCTCCTAACCACAGTTTATTGTGACTTGGAAAGCCATCACGTTTCATTGGCTGGAACGCAAGCTGCCCAGGAATAGATTTATTAGCATCAAGGACTGTTTAGAGCAACTGAGTTTATGTTGCTGCTTTCATTTCAAATGGCTATAATGAAAGGTCTCTAAGAAGCTTGATTATTATTGGGCTCATTAATAACAAACCCAATGGAGACTGTGATCAATCCAACTAAAAATAACTTAGTTAATTAAGAAGAGATGTTTTTCTGGTCACTGCTGTACGCTCAACAACACAGAAACAAAGAAGCAAGCAGAGAGCAAATGCGGCTGCTCGGACAGCACCACTTCCCCCCTGGAGCCTCGTTGACAAGTCTGAGAAACAGATCGATCGTGTTTCCTGGTCACTTTGTCATCTCTTTGTCATCTCCCTGTCCCTGTGTGTTTAGAATTTTGAAGGGTGGCACAGAACGCCTTTGGGTGAAGTGTGCAGGAGTATGGTTCAGGGCCCCGTCTTTTAAAGGTCGTCTGTGAAAGCATCCTCTTTGCCTACCCTTGCCCGGGGACTATCAGGACTGCAGGGTGGGTGTATTTCATCACAACGAGCCCTGAACAGTTGAAGCCGTTCAAGGACCATGAACTTTGAGTGACGCAATACCTGAGATCCTTACAGGACCTGACCGGAAACTCTTTCCTAAGCAATAATCAATAAAACTTATCTAACCAACCGTGCACAGACCTACGGGCTCATTCCATTCTATCCAGAGGGCTAGTTTTCTTTCTTTTTTTTTTTTTTTAAGATTTACTGTTTTAAAAAATTATTTATTAATGTTTTCAGTTACAGTTGACATTCAGTATTATTTTACATTAGTTGAAGGTGTACAGCATTGTGGTTAGAGTTTTATATAATTTATGCAGTGATCTCCCCAATTAGTCTAGTATCCACCTGACACGGTACGTAGTTGTTGCAACATTAGTCACCGTCTTCTCCCGGCTGTACTTACATCCCCGTGACTGTTTTGTAACTACCCATTTGTACTTCTTAATTCCTCCGCCTTTTCCTCCCAGCTCCCCAGTGCCCCTCCCAGAGGCCTAGTTTCCGACGCTTAATTAGCCCCTCGGCCATGAACTTCCCGCTTCCGCACTTTAAGTTCCCCGCCCTTCTCCTCCTTGGAGAACTACTCAGCAAATGTCTTCGCTGGCAGGGGTCCCCTTGCTTGGCAAGCTCACAGACTCAGTTTTGTTTGTTTGCTTATTAATGTTTTTGTTTCATGTTAGTTTTCCGCTCTGGTGGTCTCCGTTCTAGTCTTAGGCACGAAGCACGGAGGTTCTGCCGAGAAGGCCTTGACCGCCCTCACGCGCCCAAGCCCCTGACTTCTGAAGTGCGGAAGGGGGGAGCCCTGATGCCCTGGCTGGGTCCTCCCGCCCTGGTCCGGTCCTCCCGCCCTGGGTCCTCCCGCCCTGGTCCGGTCCTCCCGCCCTGGGTCCTCCCGCCCTGGTCCGGTCCTCCCGCCCTGGTCCGGTCCTCCCGCCCTGGGTCCTCCCACCCTGGTCC